>CM065486.1:4144582-4172082 GCA_032873175.1 Leptopilina drosophilae
AATTTGTGTTTTTTGACCTAAATTTATATCTACAAATATTATTTTTTTTTATCACATTGGTAGTAATGACAATTTTCTTTTTTTGTAGAATACAATATTAAATGTGAGTATTCGTGTCTGTATGTGATCATTTGTTTCGTTATTACAAAGAATAATATCGAGTTCATTGCGGTGCCGCATCATGATACTTATATGTATCAAATATAAATTGTTTAAAAAAAGAAAAAAAAAAGTAAAAGAATTACAATTCTATAAATACTGTTTTTGCATCAAGTGTCATGCAACTGTAACGACATTTTCACATGTAACATAAATATATATAAATACGATATGAGTTTTGCATTCAACTGTAGAAAGACATGGACATTGTGAATTATCTGATAACGGCCTAAAGGGAAGCTAAGTGTTTACCGAAACATAAATAGAGATACAATTTACTCATATTTCACGTATCAAATTGTTTCGTACAAATATAGGACTTGAATGCGAGAGAATACAGTGTGTATTATGTACTTTTTTGTACTTAAAAATAATGTTCGATTTTACCCCATTTTTTGTAATAACAGGGTAATGTGACACTCTGTTTTTATTTTTTGTCTATTAGCTTTTTCCTACTTAATTACATAGTTAAAATTTTTTTTTATATTTAAAAATACAATGTTCCATTTTACCCCATTTTTTATAATAACGGGGTAATGTGACACACTGTTTTCTTTTTTTGTCTATCAGCTTTTTCCTACTTAATTACATAGTTAAAATTTTTTTTTATATTCAAAAATAATGTTCGATTTTACCCCATTTTTATAATAACGGGGTAATGTGACACTCTGTTTTCTTCTTTTCTCTATCAGCTTTTTCCTACTTAATTACATAGTTAAATTTTTTTTATATTTAAAAATACAATGTTCCATTTTACCCCGTCTTTTTATATTAACGGGGCAATGTGACACAATATTGTTATTTTTTCCCTTCTTCTTTTATTCGCTAAATTACTAAATTCACTAAATTTATTTTTTCTTTTTTATAATCAAAAATACAATTTTCAATTTTACCCCAATTTTTTTTAAGTTTTCATAAGCGGGGTAATGTGACACACTATTTTCGTTTTTCCCCATTATAATTTTTTCACTGAATCACATTGTTTTTTTTTAATTTTGAATTACATTGTCTATTGTATTTTAAAAATACAATGTTCCATTTTACCCCATCTTTTTTATATTAACGGGGCAATGTGACACAATATTGTTATTTTTTCCCTTCTTCTTTTAACGGGGCAATGTGACACTATATTGTTATTTTTTCCCTTCTTCTTTTATTCGCTAAATAAACTAAATTCACTAAATTCATTTTTTCTTTTTAATAATCAAAAATACAATTTTCAATTTTACCCCAATTTTTTTTTAAGTTTTCATAAGCGGGGTAATGGGACACACTCTTTTCGTTTTTCCCCATTTTAATTTTTTCACTGAATTACATTGTTTATTTTTTTTATTTCGATTTACATTGTCTATTGTATTTTAAAAATACAATGTTTCATTTTACCCCACCTTTTTTATATTGAAGGGGTAATGTGACACATTATTTTTCCTCGACTTCTTTCTTTTCACTAAATTATAAAGTTTATTGGTTTTATATTATTTAAAAATACGATTTTATCCTATTTTTTATGTTTACAGGGTAATTTTACCCCATTTTCGTATAAGTTTTCATAAGCGGGGTAATGTGACACACTACTTTTATTTCTTCCCCTTCTTCCATTTCTTCACTAAACTATGCGGTTTATTTTTTTCCTTTTTATATTAAAAAATAGAATGTTATATTTTACCCCTTTTTTAAAGAAACGGGGTAATGTGACACAATTGGAGAAGGGGGCTTATTTCGAAACGGGGTAAAATGGTACAAAATATATACTTACTTGAATTTCGGCGGCTGTTTTTTTACCATTTAATGTTGACTTTTATTACTTTTACTATCAAGTGGGGTAATTTGTTCCAAAAACGAAATTTCCCTCTGTAATTTTGGAAAAAAACAGAAAGTTAATCCTTTTTTTTGGGAAAAAAGTGAAAATATAAAGTCAGAGAAAGAGAGAGAGAGAGAGTGAATTTCACTATTTTATTTGTCAAAGTTCTTATTCTTAATTCAAAAAAAGGTTTATAGAGAGAAAAAAAATCGCTCATGCCTGATAAATTATTTATTCAGAGACATAAAATTTTCTTTCAACTCTTTTTTTTTCTCTCTCTCTCTTTCTCTCTCTCCCTCTCTCTTTATATGTAGATAAATAATGTATTAGATTCAAAGAAATGCCCCACCTTTTTTTCAAAAGTCGTTTGTGACAAGAAGAAAAGAGGCAAAAAAAAGAAAAAAAGAAGAAACTCTCTGCCCTTGAGTATAAATCAAATTCCGCGTATTTTATATTTGCATTTGTCCTTTACTCTCTCTCCTTCTCTCTCCCTCGTTCTCTCTCCTTTTCTCGCTATGTTTTTATATACAATTTAATTTTAGCCGTCAATTTTGTTTTATAAATGAGAAAATTTCAATATTTTCCCTCTTAATAACTCAATAACTGAATAAGAGGACAAAATACTCGTCTCTTTATTGCGTTTTTGTTTTGCAAATTTTTGACCTAAATTTACGTTTTCGCACAAGTTTGTCAGTGGAATGTCACGTATGATCTAAATTTTCGTGCTATTTTCCTCTTCTCTTGACCTTCGAATCGCGAAATTAAAGCTTTTTTAAAGTTTTTTTTTTTTTTTTTCGACCTAAAAAATTAGTTTTCGGGCCTTTAAATTACAATTAAACGTTTTTTTCACTTTTGACCTGGGAATTTAAGTTTTTTTCCGAAATTTTGATCAGCGAAGTCAAAAATTACATTTTTGTCCACATTTTGACCTGAATTTTTAAAGTAATTTTCAGAAATTGACCTAAGAAGTCGAAAATTACATTTTTGTTTATATTTTGCTCTGAACTTTTAAAATAATTTTCAGAAATTTACCTGCAAAGTCGAAAATTAAATTTTTGTTCGTATTTTGACCTAAAGTTTTAGTCATTTTCAGAAATTGACCTGCAAAGTCGAAAATTAAATTTTTCTTCGCATTTTGACCTAAAATTTGAGAGTAATTTTCAGAAATTGACCAAAAAATTGAATAAATTTTAACAATAGACAAACAGATCTAGAATTGACCTGAAAATCTTAAAATATAAAAAAATATAAAAAATATAAAAAATATAAAAAATATAAAAAATACAAAATATAAAAAAATACAAAATACATAAAAAATTGACCTGAAAATAAAAAAATAGCTAAAAAGCAAAAACTTTTTTTTAATAATTTTCGAATTCTTTGTTTATTTTATATAATAAAAAATGAAACAAATTCAATTTCACTAGAATTGTAAATTCAAGAATTTTTTATTTACTTTAATAACAGAAAAAAATTATTTTTACTAGAATTTTTAGTTTTTAATTCAGTCTTTAGAGCGAATAAAATTTCGGACCTAAAATTGACATTACAGTTAAAAAATTTTTTAAAATTCAAAAACAATTTTCACTAGTTTCAGGTCAAAAATAATTTAATAATAAATTAATTAATTAAAAAAAATTATAAAAAGGTCAAAAATGAAAAAAAGAAAAAAGGTTAAAAATGAAAAAGAAAATAAAAAAGGTCAAAAATGAAAAAAATAATAAAAAAGGTCAAAAATAAAAAATAATAAAAACGGTCAAAAATGAAAAAATAATGAAAAAGGTCAAAAATGAAAAAAATAATGAAAAAGGTCAAAAATAAAAAATAATAAAAAAGGTCAAAAATGAAAATAATAATGAAAAAGGTCAACAATAAAAAATAATAAAAAAGGTTAAAAATGAAAAAAGGTCAAAAATGAAAAAAATAATGAAAAAGGTCAAAAATAAAAAATAATAAAAAAGGCCAAAAATGAAAAAAAAATAAAAAAGGTCAAAAATGAAAAAATAATGAAAAAGGTCGAAAATAAAAAATACTAAAAAAGGTTAAAAATAAAAAAACGTCAAAAATGAAAAAATAATGAAAAAGGTCAAAAATAAAAAATAATAGAAAAAAGCCAAAAATAAAAAAAATAAAAAAGGTCAAAAATGAAAAAATAATGAAAAAGGTCGAAAATAAAAAAAAAATAAAAAAGGTCAAAAATAAAAAAAATAATGAAAAAGGTCAAAAATAAAAAATAATAAAAACGGTCAAAAATGAAAAAATAATGAAAAAGGTCAAAAATGAAAAAAATAATGAAAAAGGTCAAAAATAAAAAATAATAAAAAAGGTTAAAAATGAAAAAAGGTCAAAAATGAAAAAAATAATGAAAAAGGTCAAAAATAAAAAATACTAAAAAAGGTTAAAAATGAAAAGACGTCAAAAATGAAAAAATAATGAAAAAGGTCAAAAATAAAAAATAATAGAAAAAAGCCAAAAATAAAAAAAAATAAAAAAGGTCAAAAATGAAAAAAATAATGAAAAAGGTCGAAAATAAAAAATAATAAAAAAGGCCAAGAATGGAAAAAATAATGAAAAAGGTCAACATTAAAAAAAATAATAAGCAATTACCAAATAAATCTTCCACGATAGGAATTTGAAAAAGCAAATTGAATAATGCACCAAAAATTGACCTAAAAATAAAAAAATATGCTAAAATCGAAAACTTTTTTTTATAATTTTTGAATTTTTCATTTATTTTCTAATAAGAAATAAAACAATGGCAATTTCACTTGAATTAAAAATCTTCAAGACAAAAACTATTTAGCACCTAAAATTGACCTAAAACTCCAAAAAGATCCAAAAAATCAAATACAATTTTTATTTTTAGGTCATAAACAAATTTTCCAAACTAAATTAAAAAGAAAAATTACAGGTTAAAAATAAACCCAACATAACCGAAAATTCACCTAAAAGACCGAAAATAAATTTACTAGTTAGTAGATCAAAATTTAAAAAAAAAATTTTTAATTTAAAAAATTTAAAAATTAAAAAATTTTTAATTTAAAAAATTTAAAAATTAAAAAATTTTTTTTTAGGTCAAAATTTGTTATAAACTTACGTAGAATCCAAAATTTAACTATTTATTTTATAATTTTAGGTCAATTCGCTTGTAATTTGCCGAGTGTGATGAAGAAACATTGAAAATCACTCTCGACAATTCGCTTGCAAATTGAGTTGTTACATATTTTGACCTAAATTTATTTTCCCCTAATTGACCTAAAAACTTTTGAAAACAAACTTTTTTCTTTGCAAATTTAACCTGAAATGATAATTTTAGAAATTTGACTTTCTAAAAAATTTTTTTTTCTTTTTTTTTAGTCAATGGGAACTTTAGGTCAATTTCAATTGACCTGCAAATTTACTATCCCCATTTTCTAATGTAAATTGACCTATAAATTTACTATCCTTTTTTTTAAATGCAAATTGACCTAAAATTTCAAAAAATATTTTTACAATTGACCTAAAATTAAATTACAACTAAATTTAGCTTTACGTAATGTAAATAAGTGTAAAAATAGTTTTTTTTATTGCAAGAATAAAAGTAAATTTTGTTTTTCAAAAATTAACTGCTTTTTTGGATTTTTTTTTTTTTTTTTTTTTTTTTAAATGGAAAAGAATAAAATTTGTTGGGAAAAAGAATAATAATAATAATAATAATGATGATGATGATGACGATGACGATGCGTTGGTGGCATAAACGCCGCGCAGACTGAGTTCGCGCCGCCGTTGTCGTGAGCTACGCTCTCGGCCTTATATCCCAGCCGAGCTAACTGTGTGTGCTAATGATATAATTGGCATAAACGGGGTCACCGACCCAAGTTTTCAACTTACGCATACCCAACACTTAGGTGTCACACCTAGCACATCAATAATTAGTCTCATACTATTGTATCCAAGCAAATATTTTTTTTATAATCTTTTTTTTTGTCACATTCGTACAATAAGTATTCAAAAAAAAAAAAAGAAAAAGAAAAAAAGAATAGAAAAGAAAAGAAAAAAATTATTTACAATTTATTGCAAAATGACCATTATTGAAACGTTACAAATTATTCGAAATTCGAATATAATTTTGTAGTCTGAATTTTTACTTTTTTTATAAATAAAAAAAAAGAATGAAAAGAAATGAAAAAAATTATTTACAATTTATTGCAAAATGACCATTATTGAAACGTTACAAATTTATTCGAAATTCGAATATAATTTTGTAGTCTGAATTTTTACTTTTTTTATAAATAAAAAAAAAGAATAGAAAAGAAAAGAAAAAAATATATTTACAATTTATTGCAAAATGACCATTATTGAAACGTTACAAATTATTCGAAATTGGAATATAATTTTGTAGTCTGAATTTTTACTTTTTTTATAAATAAAAAAAAAATAAAATAAAAAATTAAAAAAAAAATTTTTTTTAAATTTTAAAAAATAAAAATAAAAATAAATTGTTTACTAAAATTGAAAGTCTTATAGAAAGGCAAAATTCTGGACCTAAAGTTGACCTAAAAATTCCAAAAATATAGAGAACAATTTTTTTGTAATTCATAAGTTTTGCCATTATTTTTTTAATATTTTTTAATAGTAAAAAAAATAAGTTAATTTTCACTGGAATTGTAAGTTTTTGGGACAAACAAAAATTCAGTACCCAAAGTTGACCTAAAAATTGCAAAAATAGCGAAAACAATTTTTTTTGTAATTCATAAGTTTTGCATTTATTTTTTAATAGTAGAGAAAAACTAAGTTAATTTTCACTAGAATTGAAAATCTTAGAGAAAAACAAAATTTTGGACCTAAAGTTGACCTAAAAATACTAAAAATTATAAAAAACAGATTTTTTTTGTCATTCATAAGTTTTGCATTAATTTTTTAGTTGTAGAAAAGATAAATTAATTTTCACTAGATTAATTGTAAGTTTTTTAAGGACAAACAAAAATTTAGGACCTGAATGGTTGACCAAAAAATACTAAAAATAGGGAAAACATTTTTTTATAAGTTTTTAAGTTTTTTTAGTTTTTTTTTAATAATTTTTTTTTCTTAATTTTTTTATTCGTTTTTGTAATAACAGAAAAAAAAGTTAATTTTCACTAAAATCATTTTAAGTTTTTAAGAAAAACAAAAATTCAGTACCTAAAATTGACCTAAAAATTTTAAAATGTTGGGAAAACAATTTTTTGGAATTCATAAGTTTTGCATTCTCTTCTTAATAGTAGAAAAAAATAGTTAATTTTCACTAGAATAATTTTTAACTTTTTACGAAAAACAAAAATTCAGAAGCTAAAATTGACCTAAAAATTCTAAAATTTCAAAAAATGAAAACCAATTTTTTTTTTACAAATGAACGTTTTCTTTTAATTTAAAAGTTTTTCCTGAATTTTTCAATGAAAATTCTCATAAAATTAATTTCCTTGAGAATTGTAGGTCAAAATTCAGAAGCTAAAATTGACCTAAAAATTCTAAAATATCGAAGACAAGTTTTTTTAATTCATAAATTTCTAATACATTTTTTAATAAAAGAAAAAATAAGTCAATTTTTAAAAAGGATTGTAAGTTTATAGGAAAAACATAAATTTAGGATCTGAAATTGACCTAAAAAACCCAAAAAGGTCAAAATATGAAAAAAAATTTTATAATTCATTAATTTTTTAATGTATGGTTTAATAACGAAAGAGTAAGATAATTTTAACTAGAATTTTCAAGTCTTTGGAAGGAACAACATTTCGGACCTGAAATTGACCTAAAAAACCTAAAATGTCAAAATATCGATAAAAAATTGATTTCATGATTCATTATTTTTTAATTTATTGTTTAATACCGAAAGAGTAATTAATTTTTACTAGAAATTTTAAGTCCTTGTGAAAAACAACATTTCGGACCTGAAATTGACCTAAAAGTCCTAAAATCCTAAAATATTAATAAAATTTTTTTATTTTTAGGTCGAATGAAAAAAATAGCCTAAAAAATTTAGATCAAAATTACGACTTCATTTTGTTTACTCAATAAATAACTTAAAAGTTTAGGTCAATGTACTGACGAGAATTAAATTTTCAGGTAACTTGTGGGAAATTACAGTTAAATTTTAGGTCAAAATAGACTTCTAACTTTTTCAATTTTTCAATTTTCGGGTCGAAAAGTAATTTTACCTTTCAATTTTAGGTCAAAATAGAGTCGAACTATTTAATTTTCAGGTCAATTTAGAGTCGAAAAAACTATTTAATTTTCAGGTCAATTTAGAGTCGAAAAAATTACTTAATTTTCAGGTCAATTTAAGTTCAAAAATCTATTTAATTTTCAGGTCAATTTAGAGTCGAAAAAACTACTTAATTTTCAGGTCAATTTAAGTTCAAAAATCTATTTAATTTTAGGTCAAAATAGAGTCGAAAAAAATACTTAATTTTCAGGTCAATTAAGAGTCAAAAAACTACTTAATTTTCAGGTCAATTTAAGTTCGAAAATCTATTTAATTTTCAGGTCAATTTAGAGTCGAAAAAAACTATTTAATTTTTAGGTCAATTTAGAGTCGAAAAACTATTTAATTTTAGGTCAAAATAAAGTCGAAAAAAACTATTTAATTTTCAGGTCAATTTAGAGTCGAAAAAATTACTTAATTTTCAGGTCAATTTAAGTTCAAAAATCAATTTAATTTTCAGGTCAATTTAGAGTCGAAAAAACTACTTAATTTTCAGGTCAATTTAAGTTCAAAAATCTATTTAATTTTAGGTAAAAATAGAGTCGAAAAAAACTATTTAATTTTTAGGTCAATTTAGAGTCGAAAAAACTACTTAATTTTCAGGTCAATTTAAGTTCAAAAATCTATTTAATTTTCAGGTCAATTTAGAGTCGAAAAAACTGCTTAATTTTCAGGTCAATTTAAGTTTAAAAAACTATTTAATTTTAGGTCAAAATAGACTCGAAAAACTATTTAATTTTTAGGTCAATTTAGAGTCGAAAAAACTACTTAATTTTCAGGTCAACTTAAATTCAAAAATCTATTTAATTTTAGGTAAAAATAGAGTCGAAAAAAACTATTTAATTTTTAAGTCAATTTAGAGTCAAAAAACTATTTAATTTTTGGTCAAAATAAAGTCGAAAAAAACTATTTAATTTTCAGGTCAATTTAGAGTCGAAAAAATTACTTAATTTTCAGGTCAATTTAAGTTCAAAAATCTATTTAATTTTCAGGTAAATTTAGAGTCGAAAAAACTATTTAATTTTAGGTGAATTAGGAGTCGAAAAACTGTTTAATTTTAGGTCAAAATAGACTCGAAAAAAACTATTTAATTTGCAGGTCAATTAGGAGTCGAAAAACTATTTAATTTTAGGTCAAAATAGACTCGAAAAAAACTATTTATTTTTCAGGTCATTTTAGAGTCGAAAAAACTATTTAATTTTCTGGTCAATTCAGGGGAAATAATTTAAAAGTATTTTTCTAAACTGAAAAAAGAAAAGAAACACTTAAAATTTTTAGCACAACTTTACAGAAAGAATAATTTAGTTTTCAGGTCATAAATATTAATTAACTACGTAGTTTCATTAAAATAAATTTTTTTTTCCAAAAATGTCAATTAATTATTATTTTGGTTTTCTTTCTATTTTTTTCTTTTGTTTTCTTCTTTTGTTTTGTTTTTTTTTGTTTTTTTTGTTTTTGAGGGTCAAGGTCTTAAATCGTGTGCGTTAGTCATGAAAAGAGGCAACTTACACTTGGTCCTTGAATCCATTTTCAGAGTTTAGAAAACATTTCTCCTAGTGCTTAATGGCTTCTGTTGAATAAGAAGCCAAGAGGCGAACCTCTAAAGTTAGAGGTAATTTATGATATCAAAGAGAATAGAATTTAACCTTGAACCGCGCTCGCTCGCGCGCACACGCGCCTGAAAGTGCAATTTTTTTTCTATATTATTTACATAGCTGACAATTTTAATAATAAAATTAGTTTTCATTTGATTAGACGAATTTTTAATGAAAAATATTAAATTCGGAAACAAATTTTTTTCAGTGTTTATCTTTGCCCTCTTTTTTTATTTCTTAAAATATCTCACTCACTATATTGGTACCATTATTAATTGTTATAAATTTATCAAATTAATAGGAATACTGATTATTTTTTTGTACATGTGAAAGTGTACATGTGTAACTGTTTTTGTGTACATGTGAAGGTGTCTTTTTTATAAGTGAAAGTGTACATGTGTAACTGTTTTTGTGTACATGTGAAGGTGTCTTTTTTATAAGTGAAAGTGTACATGTGTAACTTTTTGTGTACATGTGAAGGTGTCTTTTTTATATGTGAAAATGTACATGTGAAGATACTTTTTGCATATATGTGAAAGCGTACATGTGTATAGTTGTCTTTTTTACATGTGAAAGTGTACATGTGTAGTAATTTTTATTATATGTGCAAGTTTAAAAGTGTTCTGGTTTTTATTACATGTGAAAATCTATATGTGTAGTAGTTTTTATTATATGTGCAAGTTTAAAAGTGTAACTATTTTTATTACATGTGCAGTACATTTAGTATTTTTAGAACATGTGTAGTTGTTTTTTATTACATGTGCAAGTGTACATGTATTTTATTTACATGTGAAAGTGCTTCTTTTTTGTATCTAAATGTAAAAATGTAAAAAAAAGTTTTTTATATGTGTAGATAAATCAATGTATGTATGTATGTGTTTTTTTTAAATGTGTAAGCGTATTGGGTCTTTTTTTTATATGTGAAAGTGTATGTGCAAAAGTGTTTTTTTTATATCTGTGTAAATGTATATGTGAAAATACTTTTTTTATATGTCAAGGTACATGTGCGAAAGTGTTTCTTTTTATATGTGAAAGTGTGTATATAAAGGTGCTTTTTCACTTGTGTTAAATCATTTTTGACGCAAAAAAATAGAAAAGAAATCGAAAAAAGAAAAATGAAAGTATAACTTGAACTATACTAATTAGGCGCGTATCTCCTACATGTGCATTTAAAATGATTTACGATTCGTTTTAGGTTTGCACACTCTACGTTGGCAATTCACCAATGGGTGTGAAAATCGTTTAAATCGTTTTCAAATTCACAAATTATGAGTATTTTAATATTATTATTAGTTATCATTATCATTTCATTTCCTTATCATTATCACATGTGCAAAAAACATCTACACATGTACACTTACACATGTGCAAAAAACATCTACACATGTACACTTTCACATGTGCAAAAAACATCTACACATGTACACTTTCACATGTGCAAAAAACATCTACACATGTACACTTTCACATGTGCAAAAAACATCTACACATGTACACTTACACATTTTTTTTATAATACAATTATAATTTTTTATAATTTTAATTATAATTTATATTTTGAAATTATAACTTCAATATAATATATTATAATACAATTATTATTATCATTAAAAAATAATGTACTATAAATATAAAATATTCTGTAGGTGTATATATATATATATATAAAGAGAGAGAGACAAATACCAAGAAACGTTGGGACGTATTTGTCCCTTTGTTGAAAAGAGAGGGAATTACTAAATAAATAAACCAATTGCTTGTATCAAGATATCCAATTAGAGGAGACATCCTTAGAATAATAAAGCCGAGATGTTTTTAAAGGAGGGGTGTATATAGAAAGTTTTGTTTTTCTTTTCCATTCTTTTTGCCTTTTTCTCTTCTTCTTCTTCTTCTTCCTTCACTTCTTGGTCTCTCCATGTCTTTTGATGTTGTTTTTTGCACAACACAGGTATTTTCGAATGTGTGGTTGAGAAGTGGTGCATTTTCAAAGTAAGAAGTGTAGGATTTCTATGAAGTCTTTCGCGACGGTTTCTCCAAAGGCTATATAGAAAGAGAGTGAGGGAGAAACAGAGAGAGAGAGAGAGAGAGAGAGAGAGAGAGAGAGAGAGAGAGAGAGAGAGAGAGAGAGCGAATCCACGTATATTTAGACAAGCCGCAGACACAAAACGACTCGGTACCTTAAACGCGCGCTCTTATGTTTTCACTGTGTATATGTTTACAGTAAATTGCACCTTTATTGTATATATTTATTAAAATAATAATAATAATAATAATAATAATAATAATAATATAATTGATTTAATAATATTATCTCTTATATTTACATAATATTATAATCCTATTCCTACGACTATTCTTCGTTCTATTCCTATTCTTATTCCTATTCCTATTCTAATTTCTATCCTTATTTCTACTCCTATTCTTATTTCTATCCCTATTCTTATTTTTATCCCTATTTCTATCCCTATTTCTAGTCTTCTTTCTATTCCAATTCTTATTTCTATTCTAGTTTCTACCCTTATTTCTACTTCTATTCATATTTCTATTCTTATTTCTAATCCTATTCTTATTTCTATCCCTATTCTTATTTTTATCCCTATTTCTATCCCTATTTCTATTCTTCTTTCTATTCCTATTCTTATTTCTATTCTAGTTTCAACCCTTATTTCTACTCCTATTCATATTTCTATTCTTATTTCTAATCCTATTCTTATTTCTATCCCTATTTCTATTCCTATTCTTATTTCTACTCCTATTCTTAATTCTATCTCTATTTCTATTCTTATTTCTATTCTAGTTTCTATCCTTATTTCTACTCCTATTCATATTTCTATTCTTATTTCTAATCCTATTCTTATTTCTATCCCTATTTCTATCTCTATTTCTATTCTTCTATCTATTCCTATTCTTATTTCTATTTTAATTTCTATCCTTATTTCTACTCCTATTTTTATTTCTATCTCTATTTCTTTTCCTATTTCTATTCTAATTTCTATCCTTATTTCTACTCCTATTCTTATTTCTATTCCTATTTCTATTCTTCTTTCTATTCCTATTCCTATTCTTATACCTATTTTTCTTTCTATTAATATTCTTATTTTTATCCATATTTCTATTTCTATTCTTGGTTCTATTATACCTATTTTTCTTTCTATTAATATTCTTATTTTTATCCCTATTTCTATTCTTCTTTCTATTCCTATTCTTATTTCTATTCTAGTTTCTATCCTTTTTTCTACTCCTATTCATATTTCTATTCTTATTTCTATCCCTATTCTTATTTTTATCCCTATTTCTATTCTTCTTTCTATTCCTATTCTTATTTCTATTCTAGTTTCAACCCTTATTTCTACTCCTATTCATATTTCTATTCTTATTTCTAATCCTATTCTTATTTCTATCCCTATTTCTATTCCTATTCTTATTTCTACTCCTATTTTTAATTCTATCTCTATTTCTATTCTTATTTCTATTCTAGTTTCTATCCTTATTTCTACTCCTATTCATATTTCTATTCTTATTTCTAATCCTATTCTTATTTCTATCCCTATTTCTATCCCTATTTCTATCTCTATTTCTATTCTTCTATCTATTCCTATTCTTATTTCTATTTTAATTTCTATCCTTATTTCTACTCCTATTTTTATTTCTATCTCTATTTCTTTTCCTATTTCTATTCTAATTTCTATCCTTATTTCTACTCCTATTCTTATTTCTATTCCTATTTCTATTCTTCTTTCTATTCCTATTCCTATTCTTATACCTATTTTTCTTTCTATTAATATTCTTATTTTTATCCATATTCCTATTTCTATTCTTGGTTCTATTTTTCTTATTTCTCTTTCTATTTTCATGCTTTTTCTTATTTCTACTCCTATTCTCATTCTTATTTTTTTTATTTATCTTTCTATTTTCATTCTTTTTCTTATTTCTACTCCTATTCATATTACTATTCTAGGTTCTTTTTTTCTTATTTCTCTTTCTATTTTCATGCTTTTTCTTATTTCCATCCCTATTCATAATCTTATTCCCATTCCTATTTTCAGTCCTATTATTATTCCTATTCTTAATTCTGCTCTTAATTCTGTTCTTAATTCTATTCTTAATTCTATTCTTTTTTCTATTTGTATAATTCTATTTTGAATTCTATTCTTATTTCTATTCTTTTTTCTATTTATATAATTCTATTTTGAATTCTATTCTTATTTCTATTCTTATTTATATACTCGTATAGAGATAAGAGTAAGAGTAGAAATAAGAATAGAACTAAGAATAGGAATAAGAGCAAGAATAGGAGTAGAAATAAGAATGGAATAGAAAGAAGGAATATACATTAGAATAGAAATAAAAGTGAAAATAGAGGTAGAAATTGTAATTATATTCTAAAATTATATTAATAAATTTTAAATTTTTACCAATTTAATTTTCATATTTTTGTTTCAGGTAAGTGGAGAAAAATGACTTTTTCTGCGTCGAATTCATTTTTTTTTTTATTTTCGAGGGATCAACTATATATTTGCATAAACAAAATTAAGCGGTAAGCTTCGTTAACTTTTATCATTATATTAATATTTTCGTAGTAAAATTAATATCTTACTCTCTAAATTTGAATTAGTAAAAATGTTTACTAATTAGAATTAGTAGAACTGACTATTTGTTAGTAAAATTAGTAAACTTTACTAATAAATTAGTAGAAATGACTATTTATTAGTAAAATTCGTAAACTTTACTAATAAATTAGTAGAAACGATAATTTATTAGTAAAATTTACTAATAAATTTGTAGAAATGACTATTTATTAGTTAAATTTACTAATAAATTAATAGAAATGACTATTGATCAGTAAAATTTACCATTTCAAAA
The DNA here is from genome assembly GCA_032873175.1 of Leptopilina drosophilae. Lineage (NCBI taxonomy): Eukaryota > Metazoa > Arthropoda > Insecta > Hymenoptera > Figitidae > Leptopilina > Leptopilina drosophilae. The sequence continues at coordinate 4,159,221 of CM065486.1, forward strand.
GCAAAAAGTCAGTCACTAATTCAAATTAGTAAACATTTTCACTAATTTAAATTTAGCGAGTATATTTTTACTAATTTAAATTTAGAGTATATTTTTATCACTGTAAAAAAAGATTCTAAATTATGACTGACTTCGGTGTTAAAATAGAACCAAATTACGATTTAGTAACAAAATTGGTACTAAACTAGTACCTTTCTTTTTACAGTGATATTTTTATTACTTTTTTTTGTTCTTTTCATTTCTCTTTATTACGATCTAAATTAGATTTATTGGACATTTATACAATATATTCATGAACAAATTTTGTATGTTTTACACTAAATTCATTTGAATGTTTTTTGGAAGGTTTCCAGTGTTAATGTTTTCATAACTAAAAGCTTTAAAGATGAAAATTGTTTCCATGTAAATTCACCGTGTTTCTAAAAACATTCGTGCCTATATACCTATACAACATCATACATATATATATACTTTTTTTTTCAAAAAAGAGAAAAAAAAATTTCAAATAAATACGGAAATGCCGCTAGACACGCTTCATTGGCTATAGGTAATTATTTGCCCTCCACACATCGTCTATTTTCTTTCATTTTTATTTATTTTTCTTTTTCTTAAATTTTTCTCATCAACTTAAAAGAATTCCAAGGTTTCTCTCACTTCCCCTCTACACCCCTTCACTCTCTTTCAATCAAATAATCGTATATTAATTTAATATTTATTATCATTTCTAAAGTTATAATATATGTTTATTGAAAAAAAGAGAAAAAGAAAAAAAAAGAAAAAAAATCTCACAATCATTCAACAAATTGTGAAAATTAAAGAATTTCTATAACTTTCAATTTATTTATTTATTGCATAATTAATTCAAGATGCCGTTGTTATTTTTATTATAATTATTACCACTACTGCTAATGCTACTACAATTACTCCTACTAATATTATTTTATTATTATTTATATTATTATTCTTGTTGTTATTATTATTGTTATTAACATTATTATTACTTTTATATTATTATTAACATTATTATTATTATTTTTATATTATTATTATTAATATTATTATTATTATTATTAATATTATTGTTATCATTATTATTAATATCATTATTATTAATATTATTATTATGATTATTATTAACATTATTATTATTTTTATATTATTATTAACATTATTATTATTGTTATTTTGTATTTTTATTATAATTACAACTGTTTTTTTTATTATAATATTTTTATGACTTTTTTTCATTTGTAAGTTTTATTTTATTCAAAGTTACTGGTAAAAATTCGTTGTAATGCGTAAAAATATGTAATTGTGCATAAATAGCGCGTTACTATGCAAAAAGACGTAACAATACCTAAAATTACATGAATTAACTTGAAAATTTAATAAAACAATAAAATATTTTTTAAAAATTACGCAAAAAAATCGAGAATTTTTTTTAAGAAAGTATTAATCCTTATAAATATGTAAAAAATACGGAAATAACAAAAAAAGCACGTAAATAACGTAAAAATACGTAAATAACGTAAAAATACATAAATAACGTAAAAACACGTAAATATCGTAAAAACACGTATATAATATTAGAAAAAATGTAAATAACGGTAAATTACATAAGTAGCCGAAAACTACGTCAGTAGCGTAAGAGTAAGTAAGGAAAATACGTCAATAACGTTTAAATATCGTAACAATACGTAAATAGAAAATTCAATAACGTTAGAATTCGTAAATAACGCAGAATTACGAGATTAAAATACGTAATGATAGGTAAAAAGAAAATACAAAAATAAGAGAAAAATAAGTAAATATAATAACAATTAACGGTAATTATAATATATTTAAAATACGTAACAAACCGTTAAAAAACGTAAAATTTGCTTACAATTCACAATTAACATTAAAATTTGTTAAAATTATGAAATATTTTTTTTTTTTTAAAAGACGCAAAAAATCGGCAGATAATTTTTAAAAACGTAAATAACGTTAAAATTCGCAAATGAGCGGCTGGATTCCATAAGGGCACGTAAATTTTTCTCGGCCGAAATCGAAGTCCCCTGGACACTCAAAATTCAACTTCTGAATTTAAATGTTTAAAATATATATCCTTATAGGAAATTTCATTGCGCATCTTTTTTTCTTTTAAATTTTTATTGTATCTGTTACCGTTTTCAAAATATAAGGAAAAAACTGTTTTTTTAAAGAGTGAAATTTTTATTGTTTTTTTCACTTCAACTCGCGATTACTCAGTCAATTTTACGAATTTTTTAATGAAACAAAAATAAAAATACGCGTTGTTTTATCCTACGAGTGACTAAAAAAGAAAAATGTTGTTTTAATTATAAATAAAAAAGTTATTAATTTTTTATTAAGATATTGCAAAATTCGTAAACTGAAATTTTCACTAAGCGGGGAAGTTGAGCAAATTTTGAGCAACAAAAAACTTCCAGCGAGAAAGTTATTCATTTAGGTCTAAAAAAGTTTTTCCCGAAAGTTACAGTTCAATTAAACAATTAGTTAACAAATGGCGAATGTTAAAAGTCGTTGGCGACTGAACGCCCAGCGCGCGTATCTCACTTAATAGTAAGCTGGAGAGTTTTATTCTGTGTATACATAATACGGGTGAGATACGCACGCTGGGCGTTCAGCCGCCAACGACTTTCAACATTCGCCATTTGTTAACTAATTGTTTAATTGAACTGTAACTTTCGGGAAAAACTTTTTTAGACCTAAATGAACAACTTTCTCGCTGGAAGTTTTTTGTTGCTCAAAATTTGCTCAACTTCCCCGCTTAGTGAAAATTTCAGTTTACGAATTTTGCAATATCTTAATAAAAAATTAATAACTTTTTTATTTATAATTAAAACAACATTTTTCTTTTTTAGTCACTCGTAGGATAAAACAACGCGTATTTTCGTTTTTGTTTCATTAAAAAATTCGTAAAATTGACTGAGTAATCGCGAGTTGAAGTGAAAAAAACAATAAAAATTTCACTCTTTAAAAAAACAGTTTTTTCCTTATATTTTGAAAACGGTAACAGATACAATAAAAATTTAAAAGAAAAAAAGATGCGCAATGAAATTTCCTATAAGGATATATATTTTAAACATTTAAATTCAGAAGTTGAATTTTGAGTGTCCAGGGGACTTCGATTTCGGCCGAGAAAAATTTACGTGCCCTTATGGAATCCAGCCGCTCAAATGACGGTAAACTACGAAAAAAACAGTAAAATACGTAAATAATGTTAAAATTGGTAAATAACGGGAAACTACGTAAATTAAGGAAAACTACGTAAATTAAGGTAAACTACGTAAATTAAGGTAAACTACGTAAATTAAGATAAACTACGTAAATTAAGATAAACTACGTAAATTAAGGTAAACTATGTAAACAACTATAAAATTCGCAAATGACGGTAAACTACGTGAAAAAGACACTAAAATACGTAAATAACGGTAAATTACATAAATTAAGGTAAACCACGTAAATAGCGTTAAAAATTGCAAATGACACTACGTAAAAAAGACACTGAAATACGTAAATAACGGTAAATTACGTAAATGAAGGTAAATTACGTAAATAACGGTAAAATTCGTAAATGACGGTATACTACGTTGATTGAGGTAAACTTCGTAAATAACTTAGTAATTCGTATATAACGTTAAAATACGTAAAGAGCGGTAAAATTATTAAATCACGGTAAAGTTCGTAAGTACCGCTAAAAGTCGCAAATAACGTTAAAATTCGCAAATGACGGTACAGTACGAAAAAAAGTAAAATACGTAAATAACGTTAAAATTAGTAAATAACGGTAAACTACGTAAATAACAGTAAACTACATAAATTAAGGTAAACTACGTACATGACGCTAAAATTTGTAACTGAAGGTATACTAAGGTAAATAACTTTCTAATGCGTAGATGACGTTAAAATTGCGTAAATAACATTAAAATACGTAAATAACGGTAAACATTCGTAAATGGCGGTAAACTACGTAAATTAAACTACGTGATGTTCGTAAGTTTTGTTAAAATACGGAAATAAGGATAAAATTTGCAAATGACGACAAAACTTCGAGGAAAAACAGTAAACGACGTAAATAACGGTAAACTTAGTAAATCGATGTAAATTACGTCATTAACGTAAAAATTTGTAAATCACGGTAAAATTCGCAAATAACGGTAAACTACGCAAAAAAAAACACTGAAATACTTAAATAACCGTGAACCACGTAAATTAAGGTAAATTACGTTAATAACGGTAAAATTCTTAAATGATGTTATATATACTACGTAAATTAAGGTAAACTTTGTAAATAACTTAGTAATTTGTATATAAAGTTCAAATTGCGTAAATAACACTACAATACGTAAATAACGGTAAAATAAGTAAATAATGGTAAACTAAGTAAATGAAGGTAATCTATGTAAATAACGGTAACATTTGTAAATGACGGTATACTACGTAAATTAAGGTAAACCACGTAAATAACTTAGTAAATCGTTTATAACGTTTAAATGCGTAAAATGCGGTAAAATTCGGAAAATGCGGTAAAATTCGTAAAATACGGTAAACTTCGTCAATTACGGTAAAATTCGTAAGTTTCGTTAAAATATGTAAATAACGTTAAAATATGTTAATAACGTTAAAATACGTATATAACTTTAAAATACGCAAAGAGTTGTAAAATAAGTAAATTACGTAAATAACCCAGTGATACGTATATGAAGTTAAAATACGTTAATAACGGTAAAACACGTAAATAACGGTAAAATTAGTAAATAATAGTAAACTAAGTAAATTAAGGTAATCTATGTAAATAACGGTAACATTCGTAAATGACGGTATACTACGTAAATTATGGTAAACTACGTAAATTAGGGTAAACCACGTAAATAACTTAGTAATTCGTTGATAACGTTTAAATACGTAAATAACGGTAAAATTGGTAAATAATGGTAAACTAAGTAAATTAAGGTAATCTATGTAAATAACGGTAACATTCGTAAATGTCGGTATACTATGTAAATTACGGTAAAATTCGTAAGTTTCGTTAAAATATGTAAATAACTTAGTAATTCGTTTATAACGTTACGATACGCAAAGAGCGGTAAAATTAGTAAATTACGTAAATAACGCAATGATACGTATATGACGTTAAAATACGTAAATAACGGTAAAACACGTAAATAGCCATAAAATGTATAATTACGAAAAATATATAAAAATTTTTAAAATACGCAATAATTCGTAGTCTTACGCAAAAATACTTTTTTATTTGAATAAATGAATAAATACATATAATAATAATAATATTAATAATAATAATAATAATAATAATAATAATAATAATAACAATAATAATAATAATAATAACAATAATAATAATAATAATAATAATAATAATAATAATAATAATAAAAGAATGGTAATAATAATTGTAATAATAATTGTAATATAATAATATTAAAACTAATAATTCTAATCTATAAGTGGCTGCACACATGTAGCAGAAGGGTCGCAGTGGAGACAAAGTGGCTTTAGTCAGACAGACGTTGGGAGTAACAGTACAGTGTAACATCATGGTAGTTATAATGTCCGACTTGAAACTTCTCTACCTACTGCGTGTGTTCTCGTATCAATAAAATTCTTTTCTCCTCGTTCCTCCTCTTTTTTTTTTTTTTTTTATTTGCCTCTTATTGCAATCCAAGTTCCTCGCGCGTTGGGGAATGATCGAAAAACCACTGGTATTTGTTGAGAGCGCGACGGGGCCGCTCTTTTCTCAAACATTCACACACAAACATATATAATATTGTTTTCTCACTATATATATGTCGCCAGACATCTTTCCGCAATTTAATATCTCCACATTTTTCTTTCACTCGCCAATTATTTTTATTCCAGTCCTATAACAAAATAGAAGCAATTATAAAATGAAAAATCCAATAAATACGCCAATTAAACATTTATTAATTGTCTAATGAATTCATTAGGTTTTGTGTCTGCAGTATTTCATTTTTGTGCGAGGGGAAATTTAATTATTCTCCTAATGACAGGTTTCACTGTAATTCGTTATTTATTTTTTTTTTTTAATTTGGAGAAATGTGGATTTATTTGGAAATTTATTTATTTGGAAATTTATTTATTTGAAAATTTATTTTTTATATTGGGGAAATTTTTATTTTTATTATTCTTTAATTTGTTTTTTTATTTTAATTTCAAATGTTTATTTTTATTGTACTTTAATTTATTTTTTTCTTTTAATTTATTTTTTTATTTTTATTGTACTTTAATTTCTTTTTGAATTTTAATTTGTTTTTTATTTTATTTCAAAATGTTTATTTTTTACACGTTAAATTGTTTTTGAATTTTAATTTAAATTGTTTATTTTTATTACACTTTAATTTATTTTTGTATTTTTTTATATATAATTTTAATTTAAAATGTTTATTTTTTACACCTTAATTTATTTTTTAATCTTAATTGAAAACGTTTTTTTTATTGTACCTTAATTTATTAATTTATTTTAATCTTCAATATTTATTTTTATCATACTTTAATTTATTTTTGAATTTTAATTTGTTTTTTATTTTAATTCAAAATGTTTATTTATTTATTTTAATTCAAAATGTTTATTTTTTACACCTTAAATTGTTTTTGAATTTTAATTTAAACTGTTTATTTTTATTATACTTTAATTTATTTTTGTATTTTTTTTTATTATTTTCATTTAAATTGTTTATTTTTATTATATTTCCATTTATTTTTAATTTTTATTGAAAACGTTTTTTTTATTGTGCTTTAATTTATTAATTTATTTTAATCTAAAATGTTTATTTTTATTATACATTAATTTATTTTTGTATTTTTTTTGTAATTTTAATTTAAAATGTTTATTTTTTACACCTTAATTTATTTTTTAATCTTAATTGAAAACGTTTTTTTTTATTGTACCTTAATTTATTAATTTATTGTAATCTAAAATATTTATTTTTATCATACTTTAATTTATTTTTGAATTTTAATTTGTTTTTTATTTTAATTCAAAATGTTTATTTTTACACCTTAAATTGTTTTTGAATTTTAATTTGAATTGTTTATTTTTATTATACTTTAATTTATTTTTGTATTTTTTTTATAATTTTAATTTAAATTGTTTATTTTTATTATATTTCCATTTATTTTTAATTTTTATTGAAAACGTTTTTTTTTATTGTACTTTAATTTATTAATTTATTTTAATCTAAAATGTTTATTTTTATAATAGTTTAATTTATTTTTGAATTTTAATTTAAATTGTTTATTTTTATTATACATTAATTTATTTTTGTATTTTTTTTGTAATTTTAATTTAAATTGTTTATTTTTAACACCTTAATTTATTTTTTAATTTTAATTCAAAATGTTTATTTTTATTGTAGTTTAATTTATTAATTCATTTTAATCTAAAATGTTTATTTTTATCATAGTTTAATTTATTTTTGAATTTTAATTTAAATTGTTTATTTTTATTATACTTTAATTTATTTTTGTATTTTTTTTATAATTTTAATTTAAATTGTTTATTTTTATTATACTTTAATTTATTTTTGTATTTTTTTCTAATAATTTTAATTTAAATTGTTTATTTTTATTATACTTTCATTTATTTTTTAATTTTAATCTAAAACGTTTATTTTTATTATACTTTAATTTATTTTTGAATTTTTATTTAAATTTGTAAATTTTTTTTATTTTCACTTTAACATATAGTTGCCGAAAAATCCTAAAAATCCTGAAAAATCGTCAGGAATTCAATTTTTTAAAAATTTCTTTCTAAAAATCTCCACAAGAATATTCAATTCATTTTGGGAATAATAAAATTTTTCTTCAAGACTTCAATTTATTTAAAGTAGAATTTGCCTAAAAATTAGTCAAGGAAAGAAATTTTTCATAAATTAAAAAAAAATTTTTTTAAGTTTTATAAAATTTCATGTACGTTTTAATCGTATTTTATATTTTTCCTTTTTTACAAACTGTACGCATTCCGATTGATGAAAAATCGTCAGATAATATATATATATATATATATATATATATATATATATATATATATATATATATATATATATATATATATATATATATATATATATATATATATATATATATATATATATATATATATATATATATATATATATATATTATATATATATATATATATATATATTATATATATATATATATATATATATATATATATATATATATATATATATATATATATATAAAGTGAAATAAAATGCGCGTTTTATTTTGTAATTGATTGAACAAGTTTTCACAGCTTTTAAGTATTTTTTTTTCTAACACACATAGAGGAGAAAAAAAATAACAATAAAAAAATATATAGATATAAAAAAAAGTCTAAGTGTGTGTGTGTGTGTCGATGTTTTTCTTTCTTGTCTACATTGATGATATATGAAAATTATGTTGAGACGTTACGATTTTTAAATTTGTCGTCGACGTCATTGCAAAAATATAGTGAATAATGACCGGAATATTGAAACTTGACACGTGCCCAGTTAATTAATGAGCGATTGTTTTGCTTAAAGTGTTAATCATTTTCATCAATTACATATCATATTGGAGTCATTTGTGTTTAACATCGGTTTTCAATTTATTTAATTACCTGATCAATTATTGTAGAATAAAAAAAAAATTTTTTTTGTAGAAAAATAAAGAAATAAAATAAAGAAATAATAAAATAAAATAAAGAAATAAAAAAAAACTAACATAAACTTAAGTGTGATGAGAAAATAAATAAATTGAGAGGGAATATTGACAAGATGTAAAATAAGAAACATTTTTATAAATAATAAATAAAATTAATTTAATATTTATTTCTAGGAGTGATTTTTGTTTTTCAAAATAGAAATAATTTAGTACGTTTATAACAATGATTATCTCGACCTCGACGAATTTTTTTTTTTTAAATAAAATAATATTATTGTCAATAAAATAAAAATAAAGAATAGACATAAAAATAGTTTTTCTATAAAGTTAACTATTATAATAATAGCATTTTTTAAAAAATAAAAAATAAATTAATAAAATAAATTTAAATAACAAAAGTAACTATTTTTGTTATAAATTTAAATTTAAACTATTTTGTTCATAAATAATTATAGTAATTAGTAAGTAAATAAAAAAGTAAATAAGTGCAATTAAATAAATTAAGAAATAATTAATAGTGAATGTAAAGTATTATTATAATATTAATAATAATAATACTAATAATAATAATAATAATAATAATAATAATAATAATAATAATAATAATAATAATAATAATAACTCCGCTACGCCGGTCCCAAGCCCGGGACTTCATCCACTTTGCTCATCTGCGGTCATTTGTATATTATGTTATGCGAATGTGCGTATATGGGTGAAGTGGTTTGAAGGAGGAGGAGGGTAGCTTGGGGAGCCTTTGAGGTGGAGACCGATTGAAGATCTGTATGGAAGAAGATTCTGGTGTAAATGGAGGGTATTGCTATAAACGCAATATCCCTCTGAATGGGCAGGAAGATTCTGAACCGGTGGGTTCAGTATGGAATTATTGTTTGTTTTGTCTTGTGACTGTGGAAGAGATAGTCTATAAACGGCATCTTCCATGAATGGGCAGCTCCTGTTATCCACGCTGGTCATCCCTGCCGGCACGTCTGATCATGTTAGGTCATGCGCTCGGGACGCAGATTGGGGGGATTCAACTTGCGGGATAACAGGAACTGGTGTATGAATCTGAAAGGTTTATGTCTATAAACGACGCCTTTCATGACTGTGAAATGTAAGGGGAACCCTCCGGAGAGGCTTCTTCTTGAGTATGTGTGTGGGATGCGCTATAAACGCGTCATTCCCTTGTTTGTAGAGCACGAAAGGGGATCTTCGATTGGTCTCTGCCTTGGAGGATTTTTAGGCAACATTAACATAAATACACATCAATTACACAGATATGGGTACATTCATCTACAAAACAGCACACATATACACTTACACTAATAATTATCACACCCATATCGAAATCTTGAAATTCTTTTTTTATGAAAATGTGTGATGTTAACAACGACATCCTCCAAGCAGGTACCTCGATAGAGGGTAATCCTGCCGTCGACTCCGATCAGGTGAAAGCCCTGGTGGTCGACGCAAGGCCCACGGATTTTGGAGGGGGCCAACACCACACTGGTCTTTCAGACCGAAACGGCGCAGACAGAATGGAGACGGAGGTCTTAGAAACCTTTGCCTCTATTACTAGGCAACCAAGTGCGTCCCAGTTGGTTGAAGCATTCAAGAAGATGCTTCAACTTATGGTGATGCAAAGTCAAGCGTCACAGGGAATCCTTAAGGCCCTTAAAGTAGTAAAGGAGGGTATATTAAAAAATAACCCTAAACCCGTTAAGGATAGTGCTGTGGAGGCATTCCACTATGGAGAGAGTCTTGTCGGCATTGCCAAGGACCTGATAGAGGATGGAGAGGAGTTTGTTAAAAAGCTCGAAGTTTTTCCTCCTCTCCTTCAGGCGAGAAGAGTAGTTAAAAAACCAGAAGGGAAACCAACTGAGACATCCTCTTCAGATAGAAGGAAGAGGGGAGCTTCATCGACACCACCTAATAGGAAGTCGAAGAAGGGAAAGGGGTCCGAGTCTCCTCAGCAGATTGCTGAAAAGGCCTCTGCTGGTGAGACCCGGACAACCGTTGAAGATGGGGATGATGCCTGGGTTAAGGTCGAAGGAAAGAAAAAAAAAGGGAAGAAAAAGAAAAAAGGGAAGGGAAAAATTGGGGAAGACCCAGTGGGGGGCCCTAAAAAGCCCACAGAACGAAAAAAGAAAAGAAGAGAGACTGACGCAATTAAAATAAGCGCAAAAGACGGCCAAGACTACAAAGAAGTCATGGAAGACATGTTTTCAGGAGTCAGCCCCGCTGAAAACAATGTCGAGATTCTGTCGGTCCGTAGATCCAGGAAGAATGAAGTCCTCCTGGTTCTTAGGAAGGGACAGGATCTCGCAAACTTCAGTAATGCGCTGACAACGGTCCTTCGGAACAAGGCAGAAGTTACGACAGTGGTCTCGACGAGGTCAGTCGAAATTGTTGACCTCGATGAGACCGTTAACATTTCTGGTGTACAGAAAGCTGTACAGAGTTGCCTGGGCAAGCCCAATTTAGAAGTGCCTTGCCAGTTAGTGACTCGATACGGCAACACACAGATGGCAATTCTTCGATTGCCTGATGTAGATGCAGAGTCACTACTTAAGGCCGGTCGAGTTAAGATTGGCTGGGTCAACTGCAGGGTCCGGGCCAGGGTGGAAGTAGACAGGTGCTTTAGATGCTTGTGCTACGGCCACTTGGCACGGGGCTGCGGTGGCCCAGACAGAAGAAACGCTTGCTGGAAGTGTGGTGGTCTGGACCACAAGAGCAAGTCTTGCAGGGGCCCAGCTCGTTGCATGACCTGCTCCGATAAAGGGTCGAAGGAGACAAGCCACCTACCGGGAAGCAGGGCTTGCCCAGTTTATTGGGGAATCCTGTCCGGTTTAAAAACCAAAATACGGGGTTCTCCAGGTTAACCTCGGAAGAGGAAGAGCCGCGCTGGACCTCTTGATGCAGACTGCAAGACAGAGAAAGGCTGATATACTGATCTTCAGTGAACAGTGTAGAAAGCCGGAATTCTCTGTCTGGTTTCAGGACGCATCGGGAAGGTCCGGGATACAAGTGCTCAACCCCGACATCGCTGTCAGTGATTTCTTGGAGACCGATAAGGGCTTTGTTTGGGTAGAGGTGGCGGGTGTTCGTATATACAGCTGCTACTTCTCCCCAAATGATCCCCTTAAGAAGTTCGATGCCGAGATCAGCTCTCTTGAAGAAAGCATAAATGCTTTCGACGGGGATGTCCTCATTGCGGGAGACTTCAATAGTAAGTCGCCGGAATGGGGGGAGACCCGTCAGGACAGGAGGGGGGTCTTGGTCACGGACATGGTCTCGACGAATGACCTGGTAGTGATGAACCGGGGGAAAGAGTTCACTTTTAGGCGGGGAGCGTCAGGATCAATTATTGACCTGACATTAGCATCTCCCCGCCTGGCCCGCAGAATAAGAAACTGGAAGGTGCTGGACCAGGTGACCATGAGCGACCACCAGTACATTGAGTTTTCAGTCTCCGAGGAAAAGGCGGGAGGGCACATTCATCCACAAAAGGGTAAGAATAAACCCTCCTGGAACCTTAGGAGACTGAACAGGGAGAAGTTGGCAAAATCTCTGGTTGAGGCTCGCCTTATTAAGAGACTCAACTGGCAGAAGGAGCCAACTTCTTTAAAGGGCATAGTGCGAGAGGCGAGGCAAATTATAGTGGATGCTTGCAACCACTCCATGCCTCGCCGGCACCAAACAAAAGCAAGGAAAGGTGCTCTGTACTGGTGGAGCGATGAACTAGCCCGCTTAAGAAGAGAATGCAACGCAGCGCGAAGGAAATATACCCATTCTAAGGGAGACCTCGCGCTGCAAGAAGATTGGCATAAAGCCAGACGCATCTTCAAGCGGGCTATAAGGAGTAGCCAACGTAAGTGCTGGAAGGACCTAATCGGAACGACCGAGACCGATCCATGGGGTTTGGCGTTTAAAATTGTTACTAAGAAATTAGTATCAAGGCAACAAACCCCCGGTCTAGGCAATCCGATATGGGTCCAGAAGATCATAAAAGCGTTATTTCCCCACGTGGAACCGAGCCCCAAGGAGGATTATACTTGCGTAGTACAGATGGAGGAACTCTTCAAGCAGGAAGAACTTATAAAGGCAGCAAGGACGTTGAAGAACGGCAAAGCGCCAGGTAATGACGGAA
>CM065486.1:4174582-4344036 GCA_032873175.1 Leptopilina drosophilae
ATAATTATAATAATAATAATTTTAATTATAATAATAATAATAATAATAATAATAATAATAATAATAATAATAATAATACTAATAATAATAATAATAATAATAATAATAATAATAAAGAAATTAATGAATAAATAAACTAATGAATTAGTAAATAAATAAATACAGAAAAAGTTGTTTTTTTGCATAAATTATTTTTTTTTATTAATAGAAACGGTTTTTTTTACAAAATAATAAATATTCTCATAAATAATAAAAAATTGTTTCCATACAAATAATAGAAAAATTCTAAATATAAATTAAATAATTACACAGTATTATATTTATATTTATTATAAGATTTCTTTTTGTAGTAATTCTTATTCAATGGTTTCTCAACACATTCGCCGTGAAGACAAATCTGTAAAAAGCAAAAAAAAAAAAAATTTCATCAATAAATTATTATTTGTTTTCCAAATAAATCCTTTTCTAAATAAGGAAAAAAAAATTTATTTAAAATTTAAAAAATTTTTTTAAAAAAATGCATAATTTTATTTTGTAATTTAAAAACAGTATTAAAACAAATATTCTCTTCTTTTTTTCTCTAAATCGAAATTAACAAAAATATATATGAAAAAAATGTAAGTGTAAAAAATTTGTTTTTTTTTCTTTACTTTACTGTCTCCACATGGTGTGCCTTCAGCTGGTGGGAAATAATTTTCAGTGCAAGGTTCTTCTGCTCTCGCTGTAATATTTGCATTTTCGCAAAGAAGTTTTACACAACGGTACGGATCATCCTGAAAGTAAAAAAAAACAAATATTAAAAATACTAAATTAATAAAATATTTCAATTAATAATTCAATCGAAAAAATTTTTTTTTATTTTAATTTTTTCTTATTTACAACAAATTAAGTTAAAACTAATATTAAATTAATTAAATTAAATTATATTAAATTAAAAAAAAAAGAAAAATAACACTTACAAAAACTACTAATGAAGAGGAAAAAGTAACAAAAGAATAATAAAAGAAAAAAAAAGAAATTATCACTTTAATAACAATGGTAATTTAAATAAATATCAATAACAAGAAAGGTTAAAACATTAGAAATAAAATAGCAAGTAAATAATAATAAATAGTTGAAAAAAATTATATTTTCAGTCCCGAAGAATCGAACCCTAGACCTTTCCTGCTACGAGTCCTGTAATGAAACCCCTTAGCCATCTCACTTTACCAAATGGAATAATTTAAATGAAAAAAAAAAAATTTTAATATATAAAAATTAATAATTTTAATGGTAATTTTAATAAATATTAATAATAATAATATTAAATAATAAAAACAATAACAATAATAACATTAAATAATAATAATAATAATAATAATAATAACAATAATAATAGTAATAAATACCTTTCTAGCGTCACAAAAACGAGTATTTTCATTATTTAAACACTGTTCATTCATTGTGGCAAATTTACCAGGCAATGGTACATTTATTGGTTCATCTTTAGGTGGTGGATTATAAACACATTTTGCACTTTTTTTTCTAGACGATAAAAAAAAGAAAGTATGTAATTACAATTTATTGTCACTTAATTAAATTCATCTTTGTTGTTTAATAAAGTAAAAAAAATCTAACTTACATAATTAGAGTTTTATTTAAATTTTGTTAACTTACTGTAAATTTTTTGAAATCGCTCGTCGACTGCATGGTGAAAATCTTAATCTGTTGCTATATGCACCAAAGTAATGCATTATATAGTTATCATCCTTGAACGTACATTTACTTCCTGGAGCAAAATCGTGCTCAGAACCAAGTCTATAAATTGAATAATTATTTTTATTAGGTAAACTTTATTAATTTAATTACGTTTTATTGTAGATTATTACATTTTTATCTTGTTTTTCTAAGAAGTGATGTATTTTATCCTATCCTATCATATCCTATCCTATCCTATCGTATCCTATCGTATCCTGCAATATCCTATCCTATATTATCGTATCCTATCCTACAATATCCTATCCTATATTATCCTATCCTATCCTATCGTATCCTACAATATCCTATCCTATATTATCGTATCCTATCCTACAATATCCTATCCTATATTATCGTATCCTATCCTATATTATCCTATCCTATATCAAAGTATCCTATCCTACGTTATCGTATCCTATTCTATATTATCGTATCCTATCCTACCTTTATTATCCTATAATAATGCAACCTATTCTATCTTAATGTATCGTATCTCATCCAGTATTATCCAATATTATCCTATTCTAAAGTACCCTTTCTAAGTCTCTATTATCCTATCTTATCATACCTTAATATACCATATCCTATCCTTCTAAATCCTATCTTAATGTGTCCTATTCTACTATGTCCAATTCTAATCTATAAGGTTTTATCCCAATATATTTAATCCTATATTAAATTATCCTATTTTATTCTCACCTAAAGTACCATATTCTAATCTAATATATCTTATCCTACCATATCATGTCTTAATGTATCCTCTTATATTATTCTATGTTATCCTATTGTATCCAATTTTTATCGTATGTTATCCTATTGTATCCTATTTTTATCGTATTTTATCATACCCTTATGTACAATATCCTATCTTACCATATCGTATCCTAATGTATTCTATCATATCCTATTGTGATTTTTAATTTTTATCTATTGTATCACATTTTCGACGCATTTACCCTATTGTATCCTATTTTATCCTATTATATTCTGTTGTATCCTATTTCATCATATGTTATCCTGTTGTATCTTATTTTTATCGTATGTTATTCTAATGTATTCTACTTTTATCGTATTTTATCCTGTTACATCCTATCGTATTCTATTTTATCCTATTTCATCTTATTGTATCCTATTATAATATTTTATCCTATTGTATACCCATTTTCGTCGTATTTATCCAATTGTGTCCCATTTTCAACGTATTTATCCTATTGTATCCTATTTATCCTGTTTTATCATATTGTATCCTATTTTATAATATTTTATCATATTGTATCCTATTTTATCATATTGTATCATATTTCATCCTTTTGTACTATTTCTTATCTTATGTTATCATGTTACACCTATCTTATCATGTAATCATACTGTATCATATTTTATCGTATGTTATCCTATTTTATCCTATTGTATCCCATTTTTGACGTATTTATCCTATTGCATCCTATTTTCAACGTATTTATCCCATTGCATCCTATTTATCCTGTTTTATCATATTATATCCTATTTATCCTGTTTATCCTATTTATCCTATTTTATCATATTTTATCATATTGTATCCTATTTTATCCTTTTGTACCATTTCTTATCTTATGTTATCATGTTACACCTATTTTATCATGTAATCATATTGTATTATATTTTATCGTATGTTATCCCATTGTGTTCTATTGTATCCCATTTTTGACATATTTATCATATTGCATCCTATTTTCAACGTATTTATCCTATTGTATCCTATTTTCAACGTATTTATCCTATTGCATCCTATTTATCCTGTTTTATCATAGTGTATCCTATTTATCCTGTTTTATCATATTGTATTCTATTTTATCATATTTTATCATATTTTATCATATTGTATCCTATTTTATCATATTGTATCCTATTTTATCCTTTTGTACCATTTCTTATCTTATGTTATCATGTTACACCTATTTTATCATGTAATCATATTGTATTATATTTTATCGTATGTTATCCCATTGTGTTCTATTTTTATCGTATATTATCATCTTTTATCCTATCGTATTCTATTTTATCCTATTGCATCCTATTGTATCCTATTTTTATCGTATTTTATCCTATTGTATACCATTTTCGTCGTATTTATCCTATTGTATCCTACTTTTAACCTATTTCTACTATGTTTTCATCTAATTTTATCAAATTACACCCTATTTTTAACGTAGTATATCCTATTTTATCATGTTGTATCATATTTTATCCTATTAAATCATTTTTTATCGCATGTTATCTTATTGTGTCCCATTTTATCATATGTTGTTTTATTGTATCCTTTTTAATTGTTGATTATCCTATTGTATCATATTGTATTCTATTTTATCCTATTTTTGTATTTTATCCTATTTTATTGCATTTCATCCTATTGTATTCTATTTTATTCTTATTATATCCCATTTTTATCGTATGTTATCCCATTGCATCCTATTTTATCGTATTGTATTCTATTTTATTCTTTTTATCCTATTTTTATCGTATTTTATCATATTTTATCGTGTTATCCTATTGTATCATGTGTTATCATATTGTGTTCTATTTTATCGTATGTTTTCCTATTGTATATTATTTTATCCTATTGCATCCTATTTTTATCGTATTTTATACTATTATATCCCATATTCGTCGTATTTATCCTATTGTATCCTATTTTAGTCGTATTTATCCTCTTGTATCCTATTGCATCCTATTTTATCCTATTGTATCCTATTGCAACCTATTTTTATCCCATTTTTATGGTATTGTACACTATTTTTCCCATTTTATCCTATTGTGTTCTCTTCTAATATCTTGTTCTTTTAATCCTATTGGATTCAATTTAATTTTGAAATTACTCACACATGACCCAATTCATGCGCGGCTACAAATATACCACCGTATGCACCATTATCAGAAACAATTGCAGATCCTCTGAAGACTTCTGTTCTTATTTCTTCATAAGCATCGTTGCTCGTTTCAGTAACGGTTTGACACACTCCTCTCGTAAATCCAACACCTAGAAACAATTTTTAAGTGAATTTAAATTTTACCCAAAATTATTATTATTTTTAAAGAAATTGTTAATCTTATTATTATTATTATTATTTTTACTATTATTATTATTATTATTATTATTATTATTATTATTATTACTACTACTATTATTATTATATAACTGTTTCATACCTAATGTAGGTGCTTCATCTTTTCTTTTGTTTAAAGTCGATCTGCAAAGAATAATTATAATTTTTTATTCTCCTTTAAATCATTGTCATTTTTTTTTTAAATTCAACTTTTAATAATTAACTTACTTAGTCATAAGTACACCGATATCGTAATCTCTTTTGTATTCAAATTGTTTATTTATTTTTGATAAAAATATGCCAAAGTCGTTGCAAAGTTTCATTGATCCTGAATTTTGACGATTAGCGCCAGATAACATGTACTCCATAGAACTCTGGAAATAGAAAGAAAAAAAATACTGCTTACTAGATATCAAAAAACTATTTTTCAAATTTCATATGCCTTGAAACGTTTTAATTATTTGAAAATAAATATAATTCTTCGTAATTCAATTATTTTTAATGTTTAGTATTTTCATTAATTAAATTAACGTATGAATTTCTTTGCAACGTTTTAATTGTTTGAAAATAAATATATTTGTAATTCAATTATTTTTAATGTTCAGTATTTTCAATCATTGAATTCATGTATATGAATTAATTTAATTTTAGTATTTTCGCAAAAGAATTCAATTATTTTCATAAATAAGAAAATTTTCACATGAATTACATTCAATTTTAATTTAGACTCTTGGAAATTCAATTATTTAAAGAAAAATCCTTATAAAATTGTTCTTAAGAATTCAATTATTTTCATAAATAATAAAATGCTTTTTAGAAATTAAATGAATTTAAAAAAAATTTTGATAAAATTAATTACTTTCATAATAATGCAATTAATTAATTTTATTATTGTTATTAATTATTATTATTATTATTATTAATTATTATTATTATTATTATTAATTATTAATTATTATTATTATTATTATTATTATTATTATTATTATTACTAATTATTATTATTATTAATTATTATTATTATTATTATTAATATTAATTATTATTAATTATTATTATTAATTATTATTATCATTAATTATTATTATTATTTTTTTTTATTTATTATTATTTTATTTTCCAAAAATTTAATTTTTCTCGAAAATTTTAATTTGAATTCTTATTTGTAAAATTTAATTATTTTTAAAAACTTTTCGAAATTCATTGCTTTTTTTAAATTTCTACTATTTGAATAAAATATCCAAATAGAGTTCAATATTATTTAAAAAGTTTTTGTCAATATCTTTTGTAAAAAATTAAATTACTTTCATGAATAATAAAAATTTCTCAGGAATTCAATTTTATTTAAATATTATCGAATTTGCATAAAATTAATCGAAAGAATTTAATTATTTTCAAATTTAAAAAAAAAATTCTTAGCAAGAATTAAATCATTTTTACCTGTACTATAACGATGCCTGCAATCGAGAAACGAATTGTTGGATTTGATAAAGGTCTGAATAGTAAATCCACACCGTAGAACGTTGTTAAAATATATATTATGGCGTATCTACTGTTACTGTGCAATTTTCTGAAAAATTACAATTTGTTAATTTTTTTTTTTTTTTTTTTTTTGTGTAGTCGGAAGTGGAAAATCTGCGAATTCAGATACCTGAGTAATGAAATTCCCAGGTTATGTGGGGATGACCGCTTATTATTATAATTATTTAAATATAAATTAATTAATTTAAATTTAATTTATTTATTTAAATTTAATTAATTTCAATTTAATTAATTTTCTTTAAATTTAATTAATTAATTTATTTATTTATTTCAATTTAATTAATTTCTTTAAATTTAATTAATTAATTTATTTATTTCAATTTAATTAATTTAAATTTAATTAATTTAAATTTAATTAATTAACTTATTTATTTAAATTTAATTAATTAATTTATTTATTTAAATTTAATTAATTTAAATTTAATTAATTTATTTAAATTTAATTAATTTAAATTTAATTAATTTCAATTTAATTAATTTAAATTTAATTAATTTCTTTAAATTTAATTAATTAATTTATTTATTTAAATTTAATTTATTTATTTAAATTTAATTAATTTCTTTAAATTTAATTAATTTCTTTAAATTTAATTAATGTATTTATTTATTTCAATTTAATTAATTTCTTTAAATTTAATTAATTTATTTATTTATTTCAATTTAATTAATTTCAATTTAATTAATTTATTTTAAAAAGAAACTTAAAGCCATGAAAAACTTCACGTTTAGTGAAGGGTCTTACTAATGAGTTTTGACAATTGTTTCGTGAAAAATTCTGGGAAAAATTTAAATAATTAATTTTAATGTAATTAATTTACTTATTTTAAATGTAATTAATTAATTAAAATTCATTTTCATAGAATAAAAGAAATTTAATTCTTATTTCGCAACACTCACTCAAAAAGTTCCTCGTCGATAAAAATTAATAGTTCTGGATAAACAATGATGTCTCTTTGAGGGGGTAACTTTGGATTTATCCTCTCCACACCCCTGACTGTGAAAAATTGTAAAAAATTTTTTTCTTACATTATTAAAACTCCTAGTTATTGAACATTACTTTTTTTTAACTCCCTCACTTCTTTTTTTTCATAGAAATCATTATAGTAAAAAAAAAATCTTACCATTTTTCGCCCACTTTTGTGCCTTAATTTTTTGCGAGCGATGCAAAATAATATGGGGTTGATCGCCTTCATTAAAATGCTTCATTCTCATGAATTCTCGACTTGACGTCATATTCAGGAAATAGTCCTTTGATATTGGATGTATCAAGAGATCGTCGCCAATTGTTCCTTCCTTTAATGGATTTTTTTTTTTTTTTTTTTTTTGATTTTGTGTATTTTAATTATTTTTAATAAAATTTTACAGGAAATCTTTGAAAATTAGAATTTTCCACAGGAAAGCTTACAAAAAATTTACAATTTATATTTAGAAAAAAAATATTTATTTTTTAATAATAAAAATTAATTAATTATTAATTATTTATACAATGTAGAAAAATATTTTTTATAACTAAAGTTTAGTTAAAACTGTTTTTCTAATAAATATTGGTAAAATATAAATATAAAAAATATAAAAAATGAATAAAATGAAATAAAATAACACTTACGAAAACTTCATTGCCATTGCTGTCTATTGTTATAGAAAGTACAGCATTATTTACTTCGTCAAGATAAAAGTTGTTTTTCGCCAATTCCTCCAGAAGCTTGAAATAAAAAAAAATATTTTTATTATAACTATTATTACTATTTTTTTTTACAATAAATAATAATATTGTAATCACTATTTTAATATTTTCATAATTTCTACTACTATATTGCTATAACTATTACTATTCCCATTTACTCAATTTTTAATTTTTATATTTTCTACTATTTCTATTTTTGCTTTTTTCAACTTTTTGTACTATTTCTACTATTTTTGTATTTTTCTACTTTTTGTAGTATTTATTTTCGCTTTTTTCAACTTTTTGTACTATTTCTATTTTTGCTTTTTTCCACTTTTTGTACTATTTCTATTTTTGTATTTTTCTACTTTTTGTACTATTTTCTTTTGCTTTTTTCTACTTTTTTTTACTTTTTGTACTATTTTCCTACTTTTTCTACTTTTTGTACTATTTCTACTTTTGCATTTTTCTACTTTTTCCAATGTTTCTACTATTTTTCCATTTTTCTACTTTTTGCACTATTTTAACTATTTTTGTATTTTTCTACTTTTTGTACTATTTTTACTATTTTTTCATTTTTCTACTTTTTGTACAATTTCTACTATTTTTGCATTTTTCTCTTTTTTGTACTATTTTAACTATTTTTGCATTTTTCTATTTTTGGATTTTTCTACTTCTTGTACTATTTCTACTATTTTTGCATTTTTCTACTTTTTGTACTATTTTTTGGTTTTTTTTACTTTTTGTACTATTTCTATTTTTGCATTTTTCTACTTTTTGAACTACTTTTTACTTCTTTCTACTTTTTGTACTATTTTTATTTTGGCATTTTTCTACTTTCTATACTATTTCTATTTTTGCATTTTTCTACTTTTTGTACTATTTTTTGCTTTTTTCTACTTTTTCTACTTATTGTACTATTTCTATTTTGGCATTTTTCTACTTTCTATACTATTTCTATTTTTGGGTTTTTCTACTTTTTGTACTATTTCTACTATTTTTCTACTTTTTCTACTTACTGTAATATTTTTTGGTTTTTCTACTTATTGTACTATTTCTTTTTTTTGCATTTTTCTACTTTTTCCAATATTTCTACCATTTTTCTACTTTTTGTACTATTTCTACTATTTTTGCATTTTTCTATTTTTTGTACTATTTCTACTATTTTTGAATTTTTCTACTTTTTGTACTACTTTTTACTTCTTTCTACTTTTTGTACTATTTCTATTTGTGCATTTTTCTACTTTTTGTACTATTTCTACTATTTTTCTACTTTTTCCACTTTCTGTAATTTTTGTTGTTTTTCTACTTATTGTACTAT
Source organism: Leptopilina drosophilae (assembly GCA_032873175.1). NCBI lineage: Eukaryota > Metazoa > Arthropoda > Insecta > Hymenoptera > Figitidae > Leptopilina > Leptopilina drosophilae. The sequence continues at coordinate 4,183,929 of CM065486.1, forward strand.
TTCTTTTTTGCATTTTTCTACTTTTTCCATTTCTCTACTTTTTGTACTATTTCTACTATTTTTGCATTTTTCTATTTTTTGTACTATTTTCCTACTTTTTTACTTTTTGTACTATTTTCCTACTTTTTTACTTTTTGTACTATTTTCCTACTTTTTTACTTTTTGTACTATTTCTATTTTTGCATTTTTCTACTTTTTGTACTATTTCTACTATTTTTGCATTTTTCTACTTTTTGTACTATTTCTACTATTTTTGCATTCTCTACTGTTTGTACTATTTCTACTATTTTTTCGTTTTTCGACTATTTTTTATATTTTTACTATTTTTTTCTTTTCTACTTTTTTCTCATCTTTTGGTAATATTTTAATAAGTATGTTCATTTTTTTACATTATAATTATGTCTAATATTTTTCTTTTATGTTTTTAACTATTTCGACGCCGTTTGACTATTTTCGTTATTATTATTGTTATTACTATAATAAATACTTACATTTGGAATGGGTACAAAATCAAAAAGACTGGGCAAATCATTATTGGGAACGGCATTCCAAATTTTTGTATGTTTTCCAACTAGATAGCCATCAACTGGATGCAAATAAAGTTCAATTTCCCCATCGCTAAAGGGGATAGAGACAAATTTTGGCGCTGATCGTTTCTGAACTTTTTTATGCCTCGGAAATGTGATTTCGCAACGATACTCTGAAAAAATTTAACTATTATTATTAATTTACTATTACTTTTCTTCTTCTCATTATTTTTTTCTATTTCTTTTCATTTCTCCATTTTTTTTTATTTATTTTTTTTTATTCTTTCTTATATTTTTATTGGTTATTTTTGTTTATTTAGTTTCATTTATTTATTCTTTCTCATTTTTAATTGTTATTTTTGTTTATTAATTTTTATTGTTTTTACTCTTTCTTATTTTTATTTATTATTATGTTTATTTATTTTTATTTATTTTTAGTCTTATTTATTTTTAGTTATTTTTAATCTTATTTATTTTTATTTATTTTTAATTTTATTTATTTTTAATCTTATTTATTTTTATTTATTTTTAATTTTATTTATTTTTAATCTTATTTATTTTTATTTATTTTTAATTTTATTAACTCTTATACCAAAATAGAGATATTTATAAAAAATTATTTTATAATTACTATTTTTCTTATAAGATTATTCAAAAATATAATTTTAATACTATTATTATTTTTATTTTATAATAGTGAAATAATGTAAATTGTGCAATATTTAAATTTTTTCTTTAAACAAATTTTTATGGAGCGCAAGTGTAAATTGAAGGAAAAAAAAATTTTTTTTCAATACCTGTGTCATTGGGTGCTTGACAAATTTTCATCACGTCATCACGTGTCAAGGTTTCGTGTAACTGTTACGAAAATAAAAATCACTCATTCAATAAAATCAAAATATTTTAAATGTTCAATAAAGTTTTATGGTGTGGAATAAAAAATTAAGTAAAGTTTATTTTTAAACTAAAGTGGACAATTTGCATTAATTGCTTATTAACATTTAGTATTATTATTTTTATTATTATTATTATTATTATTATTATTATTATTATTATTATTATTATCATTATTATTAGCATTATTATTAGCATTATTCGCATTATTTTTTAGTATTTTTATTATTATTACCACAATTATTGTTATTATCAATTTTGTAACTCAAATTAAATAAAAAACGTGACAAAATTCAGTACAATGAATATAAATAAAAAATACTTCAAAAATACTGTGAAATACTAGTTTTTATAAAAGTACTATAAATGTACTACAAAAATACTATAAGAATATTTCAAATACTACAAAGTACTAAAAATATACTATGAAAACACTAAAAAACGTTTACTACAAGAATACCAAAAATTATGACACAAAATACTAAAAATTTACTGTAAAAATACTATAAAGTAATTGTACTGTAAAGAATACTAAAAAACATACTACAAAATACTGAAATAGTAGAAAATACTAAAAAAATTTTTATAAAATTACATTTTAGCCATAATAAAAATACTAAAAGTACACTTTAGAAATATTTTGATGCATGTACTACAAATGTACTATAAAAAAATTACAAAATACTACAAAGTACAGTGTACAATAATAGAATTATTGTAAAATAGTAGAAAACATTTTGTAATATTTTTATAGTACATTTGTAGTACATGCTTTATAGTACTTCCACAGTATATTTTTAGTATTTCTATTATAATAGAATAGTAATTTTCTAATAGGCTTTTAGTATTTTGTTTTTAATGTTTAGTAACTTGGAGTATTTTCATAGTATTTTTTTATAGTACTCTTGAAGTACATCTATTTTAAAGCAAGTTTACAGTACATTTTTTGTATTTTTATGGAAACTAGTATTTTACAGTATTTTTAGTATTTATTAGTATTTTATAGTAATTTATACAGTAAAAAAAGTTTTTTTAAGTTTTTTTTTTATTTTTTTTTTTTTTTTATTTTTAGTATTTTTTAGTATTTTATAGTATATTATAGTACTTTGTAGTATTTTATATTATTTTATAGTATGTTATAGTATTTTATAGTATTTTATAGTATTTTAGTATTTTTCAGTATTTTTCAGTATTTTTCAGTATTTTTCAGTATTTTATAGTATTTTATAGTATTTTATAGTATTTTATAGTATTTTATAGTATTTTATAGTATTTTATAGTATGTTTTTAGTGTAACCTTTAATGTTTTATAGTATTTTTTTAAATACATTTCCATAAATGCTACAAATTTTTCATAAAATTATAAATACTACAATAAGATTACTTTAAAAATACTACGAAATACTGAAAACAAAAACTACAAATTTATTCAAAAATTTCTATAAAATACTATTGACGTACTAAAAGGGTACTGTAAAAATATCATTAAAATAATTTCAAATAATTGTAATACGCTATAAAGTACTATAAAAAAATACTACAAAAAGCATGAGATTCTATTGAAAGACTAAAAAATGTCAGTATTGCAAAAATACTAAAGAAAAATATATTACAATGTACTATAAAATACTAAAATTTAAAAAAAGATAAAAATATCTTCTAGAAAAACTACAAAATACTAGAAAAAATACTATTGATACTATAATAGTAACTATAAGACTACTATAAAGAATACTTCAAAATATACTAAAAAATACTATTTAGTTGTAATTAAAATATGTACTACAAAATATTACAAACGAAAAGTGTTCTATATAAATACTACAAAAATACTATATAAATACTACAAAAATACTATAAAAATACTATAAATATATTACAAAAATACTATAAAAATACTATAAATATATTACAAAAATACTATAAAAATACTATAAATATACTACAAAGTACTATTTAGTTGTAATTAAAACATGTACTACAAAATACTACAAACGAAAAGTGTACTATATAAATACTACAAAAATACTATAAAAATACTACAAGACTACTATAAAAAATACTTCAAAATATACTACAAAATACTATTTAGTTGTAATTAAAATATGTACTACAAAATATTGCAAACGAAAAGTGTTCTATATAAATACTACAAAAATACTATATAAATACTACAAAAATACTATAAAAATTCTACAAAATACTACAAACGAAAAGTGTACTATATAAATACTACAAAAATACTATAAAAATACTATGAAAATACTATAAAAATACTATAAAAATACTATAAATATATTACAAAAATACTATAAAAATACTACAAAATACTTTTTAGTTGTAATTAAAATATGCACTATAAAAATACTATAAAAATACTATAAATATATTACAAAAAGACTATAAAAATACTATAAATATATTACAAAAATACTATAAAAATACTATAAATATACTACAAAGTACTATTTAGTTGTAATTAAAACATGTACTACAAAATACTACAAACGAAAAGTGTACTATATAAATACTTCAAAAATACTATAAAAATACTACAAGACTACTATAAAAAATACTTCAAAATATACTACAAAATACTATTTAGTTGTAATTAAAATATGTACTACAAAATATTCCAAACGAAAAGTGTTCTATATAAATACTACAATAATACTATATAAATACTACAAAAATACTATAAAAATACTATAAATATTCTACAAAATACTACAAACGAAAAGTGTACTATATAAATACTACAAAAATACTATAAAAATACTATTAAAATACTATAAATATATTACAAAAATACTATAAAAATACTATAAATATATTATACAAATACTATAAATATATTATACAAATACTATAAAAATACTATAAATATACTACAAAATACTATTTAGTTGTAATTAAAATATGTACTACAAAATACTACAAACGAAAAGTGTACTATAATAATACTATAAAAAGACTATAAAAATACTATAAATATCTTACAAAAATACTATAAAAATACTATAAATATACTACAAAGTACTATTTAGTTGTAATTAAAACATGTACTACAAAATACTACAAACGAAAAGTGTACTATAAAAATACTATAAAAATACTATAAATATACTACAAAAATACTATAAAAATTCTATAAATATACTATAAATATACTATAGAAATACTATAAATATATTATACAAATACTATAAATATATTATACAAATACTATAAATATATTATAAAAATACTATAAATATACTATAAGAGTACTTTAAAAATACTTCAAAAATTACTACAAAGTATTTGTACTATAAGACTACTGTTAAAAATATTCCACATTATTTACCAAAATACTAAAATATGCTACACCATAAAATTTTGATTTGTATATTTAACATTTTTTTCGTAGAAAAAAAGAACAATAGCTAATTAATTACTCACCTCTTGGGAATATACAGCAGTCGAAAATATAGCGAATAAACAAATACCAAGATTATACATTTTCTGTGTTTTTTTTAGTCTGTTAAAATTAAAAAAAGAAAATTATTTTAATTCTGTTTTTAAATAAACTTTGATTTTATTTTTAGAGTTAAAGGAAAAAAAAAAATTTCCTCGATTAAGTTTCACTTGGCCTCGCACTATTTGAAATGGCACTGCTTAATTTCTGTTACCAATATTTTATGGGAAAGAACAGAAAACTTTTTGTTTATCTTACGCAAAAATGGTAAAATAAATATTAATACTATCCAAATATAATGTTACGACAAAAAGTATTGAATTTACGTAGATATATTGTTTTTTCGTAAATTGTGTAATATTTGTTTTTCAAGAAAAAAAAAAAAATTTTTTTCCAATACATTATTTATATATTAATAATTAAAAAATAAATTAATTCCACATTTTTTGCGTCATTGAGAAAAAGAATGTTAATTTCATTGATAAAAAAATTTTGGAAATTTTTAATCACAGTTTTATTTTTTTTTACTACGAAAAGAAAAATTATTTTTTAAAAGAAAAATTATTTTTTTAAAGAAAAATTATTTTTTTAAAGAAAAATTATTTTTTATAAGAAAAATAAATATTTTTTATTGTTTTAATTTTTATTACTAAAAAAAATTTTTTTTAATGAATAAAAGAAAAATTTTTTATAAACAACAAAATATTTTTATTGTGTTAATTTTTTTAAACAAAAATAAATATTTTTACAGTTGAAATAAATTTATTTATTAAACAAAATAAATTCTTAATTACTTTCTATGTATATTTTCCCACTTTTTTATAAATTGTTTATGAAATTTATTAATTTAAAAAAAAAGAACAAAAACATAAATACTCACAATTTTCTTTTTTCAAAATTAACTGATGTTTTTTATTGAATATTTATCCTTTTTAATGTAAAAGACAAAATTAAACACTTGATTAAAGAAAAGAAAAATTTCCTTAATTAATAATTTTTACAATCGTTAATTATTCATATTATAATTATTTTTATTTATTTATTGATGTTAATAAATTAAAATTAAACAATTCACAAAACCAAAAGATGTTTAATTCAAAAAAATTTCTTTTTCCTTTCTCTTCAAGTAATAATAACAAAATAATAAGAAATTACAAAAGTATAATTTAATTAAAAAAAAAAAAGAATTAAAAAGTATAATATAATTTTAAAAAATAAGGAATTGCAAAGTGTAATAGATTTCCTTTTGTTCCGTGAATTAATTAAAAAAAAGGAATTTGAACACTTGGGCAAATAGAAAAAAAGTTAATATTAAAAAAAAAAAACTGTGTCAACATTTGTGTAAACTATTTTAAATTATCTTATCTTTTTTATTAATGAATAAATTTTTTGAAAAACGTCAGAATTTTTTTTGTAATATTATTATTATTATTATTATTAATAAAACTACGTGGGTTTAGTAAATTTTAACATGACGTTGTTTCGTAAATTAATTTTACTTACTGGTGTAAACTGAATTATTAACGTCACTATGTAAATTTGTTTTAGACATTGACTTATTGAAATTCGGTTAAAATTCATGTTGTTTTCAATTAAATGACAAAATTTTTACTAGGTGAAAATTTTGTGTAAATAAAGAAATGGTAATTTTATTTTTTTATTACAACCAAAGATTGGAAAAGAAATGAAATAAAATAAAATATAAAAATTATTTTTATTATATTAACAAATTATTATTATTATTATCTTAACAAATTATTATTATTATATTAACAAATTATTATTATATTAACAGACTATTATTATTGTTTTTATTATATTAACAAATATTTTTATTACATTAAGAGAATAATAATAATTATTATAAAAAAATAGTATTTTTATTAGCAGAAAAATATTTCTTGCATAGAAAATACAAATTTCCATATCAAAATTATGATTAATACATGTCAATTTAATTTAAAAAATTATTATTTCATTATATGTGAGATGGCTAAGTGGCTATTACTACTGAACTCGCAACAGCAAGGGCGGGGGTTCGAATCTTCTCGAGTGTGGAGTTTTTCAGTTCCAAAAAAGAAAACGAATAATAAAAGTAATAATAATAATAATTAAAATAATAATAAAGACAATATTATTATTAATAATAATTATAATAAATTATAAAAATAAAAGCAATAACAGTAAAAAGTAACATTAATAATAGTTAAAAGTACAAAACAAAATATTTATTATAATAGTAATTAATTTATAATAATAGTTGAAAATAAGCAAATTGACAGTATTAAATAATAATAAAAATAATAATAATAATAATAATAATAATAATAATAATAATAAATTATAATAATAATTTACAATAATAAAATAAGAATTAGAAAAATGCTTTTTATTATTTAAAAAAAATAATTATCATTTAAAGTAATAATTACTTTACAAAGAATTATTTTAATTTAATTAATTAATTAATGATAATTATTTTCATAAAAAATTATTATAATAATTATTTTCATAAAAAATTATTATAATAATTATTTTCATAAAAAATTATTATAATAATTATTTTCATAAAAAATTATTATAATTATTATTTTCATAAAAAATTATTATAATTATTATTTTCATAAAAAATTATTATAATTATTATTTTCATAAACAATTATAATAATTATTATTTTCATAAAAAATTATTATAAATATTATTTTCCTAAAAAATTATTTTATGAAATTAATTATTTTACACTTCTAAAAAAAATTAATTTGTTAAATTAAGAAAACATTTATTTTTTAAATTAATAAAAAAACAATTTATATTTATTTATTTTTTTTACATTTTTTTAAATAATTTTTTTATATACAATATTAATACTATAATTTAATTTTTGAGAAAGTCCTTTATTTCCATTTTTCTTCTTTTTTTTCCAGTTTTCAGTAACAATATTTTTAGTAGTAACTAATCACACCAGGTATTGAAAATGAAAATTTACTGACACATTCTCCATTCAGGCACATCTGAAAAAAATATTTTCATACATAAAAATTAATTTAATTAATAAATTAGTTCACAATTATTTCTTTAAAATAATAAATTAATTAAATTAAATTATCTAAATTAGTTAGTTAAATTGACTTTATTTGTTTTAATTAGTCAATTAAATTGCGTTTAATTGGTTTTAATTAATTAAATTGAATTTAATTGTTTTAATTAGTCAATTAAATTGAATTTAATTGGTTTAAATTAATTAAATTAAATTTAATTGTTTTAATTAATTAAATTTAATTTAATTGTTTTAATTAATTAAATTTAATTTAATTGTTTTAATTAATTAAATTTAATTTAACTGTTTTAATTAATTAAAATTAATTTAACTGTTTTAATTAATTAAAATTAATTTAACTGTTTTAATTAATTAAATTTAATTTAACTGTTTTAATTAATTAAATTAAATTGTTTTTCCTTTTTCTGTAAATAATTAACCATTTTAATTTTCAATTTTTCTTTTTTTTTAAGTAAGAAAAAAATTTTTAATTTTACTTTATTGTCGCCACATATTGATCCTTCAGCAGCTGGAGATTTTGACATGCAGACGCCTCTCGAACCCTGTTTTATATCCGGATGTTTACAAAACAAAGTGGCACAAACACGTTCGCCGACCTGGCAATAAAAATTTACAAATCAAACTCGATATCATTTGCCATTAAAAGGGGGGGAAAAAAAACATTTTTTTTATTGCCATTAAATATTATTTTTAATTATTTTTTTTATAAATTTAGATTATTAATACTTGTAGTTTTTAAGTTTACCTATTAGTTTTACTTGGATTACCTACTAGTTTATCTGCTATATTATCTACAAGTCTACATATTAGTTTTACCAGCTATTTACATAATAGTTTACCTACTGAATACTTATAAGTACGTATTGGTTTCGCTAGCTATTTACCTACTGCTTTACCTACTAAATAAATTATGAGTACTTATTTGTTTACTAGCAACTTTACCTACTAGTTTACCTACTAAATAGTTAGAAGTACATATTATTTTACTAGTTACTTTACGTACTAGTTACCCTACTGAATAGTTATGAGTGCCTACTAGTTATTTTATTATTTCGCCTGCTAATTATTTTTTTATTTTATCTACTAGTTTACCTTCTGAATCGTTACTTTACCTACTAGATAATTTACCTACTAGTTTACCTACTAGATACTTTACCTACTAATTTACCTACTAGTTTACCTACTAGTTTACCTACTAGTTTACCTACTAGTTTACCTACTAGTTTACCTACTAGTTTACCTACTAGATACTTTACCTACTAGTTTACCTACTAGATACTTTACCTACTGGTTTACCTACTAGATAGTTTACCTACTGGTTTACCTACTAGATAGTTTACCTACTGGTTTACCTACTAGATAGTTTACCTACTAGATAGTTTACCTACTAGATAGTTTACCTACTAGATACTTTACCTACTAGTTTACCTACTAGTTTACCTACTAGATACTTTACCTACTAGTTTACCTACTAGATACTTTACCTACTAATTTACCTACTAGATACTTTACCTACTAATTTACCTACTAGATACTTTACCTACTAATTTACCTACTAGATACTTTACCTACTAATTTACCTACTAGTTTACCTACTAGATTATTTACCTAAAAGTTTACCTACTAGATACTTTACCTACTAGTTTACCTACTAGATACTTTACCTACTAATTTACCTACTAGTTTACCTACTAGATAATTTACCTACAAGTTTACCTACTAGATAGTTTACCTACTAGATACTTTACCTACTAGTTTACCCACTAAATAGTTACATGTACCTACTAGTTAATTTACCTACTAAATAGTATAAAGTACCTACCAGTTATTTTATTATTTTACCTACTAGTTGGTTTATTATTTTACCTACTAGTTATTTTATTTTTTTATCTACTAGTTTGCCTACTAAATAGTTATAAGTGCCTACTAGATACTTTACCTATTAAATAGTTACAAGTATTTAGTATTTATTTAGTTATACCTACTAAATAGTTATAAGTACCTACTAGTTATTTTACTATTTTACCGACTAGTTTACCTAATACTTTGTTATGTTTCTATTGAACTACTAGCAATATTAATTTTCAATTGGTAATCAAACTGTTTTTCTCTTGTCTCTTGTCAAAATTAATTTTACTACTTACATTACAACTTTTGGTGTTTGTTAATGCCATGCATTGATCATCGAGTGATAAATATTCACCAGGTAGCATTTTTGGTAGTTGTGCATCAATTGATGGTCGATTATAAAGACATTCACTGGTCTCGCGGCTAAAAAAAATTTAATAATAATAATGAAATTATTAATAAAAAAAAACGCATTTAGACCTTTTTATTATTTTACAAAAAGAAGAAAAAAAATATTTTTAAATTATAAAATAGTTAAAAAGTATTTAGTAGAAAATAGGAAGAATTGTTTTTTTTTTTATTAATCAGTGATACGAACTCCATGAGATTTCTTATTTCCGCTTGACTGCAGGGCGAGAAACGCACTCTATTTGCTTTCTCACCAGTGTAACTCATAATGTAACCCTTCTCCCAATTACAATCTTCCGGTCCTCCCTCCTCCATACTGTCGTGTTCTGCACCCATTCTAGTAGAATGAAATTTGTTATTTTTTTAATTAGACACTTTTCTATTTTTTTCATTTAGTTTTTATTTATTTATTACTTTTAATTTTGTCTCTATTTTAATTTCGATTTTACTTATTTTAATTTGTTATTTATACTTTTTACAAAAAAAAAATTTTTTTTTAATTAAATTTGTTATTTATATTTTTTACAAAAAGAATACTTATTTTAATTTGTTATTTATACTTTTTACAAACAAATTTTTTTTTTAAATTAAATTTATTATTTATAGGTATTTTTTACAAAAAGAATTTCAAAAAAATTAAATTTGCTATTTATACTTTTTATAACAAAAATTTTTTTTAAAAATTAAACTTATTTATACTTTTTACAAAATAAATTTTTAAAAAGAAATTAAATTAGGTATTTAAATAAATTGAAATAAGATAAAATAATATAAAGAATAATTAATTAAATGAAAAACTGTCAAAATTTCGAATTCAATTAGTGGCAGACTTTTTCCTTTTGCAATTAGTATATTTCACTAAGAAATTAGTGGAAATTACTGTTTAAATTATATATTTATTAATTTAATTATATATTTACTAATTTAATTATATATTTACTAATTTAAAAGAAAAAAGTCAAATTAGGAAAAAAATGTTTCAATTAGAGAGTAAAAAAATCAAATTAGTAAAAAAAGTAAAAATAAAATAATAAAAGTAAAATAATAATAATAATATAATAATAATATAATGTTTCAAAAAGTAAGATAAATCATAAAAGTAAAATTAGTTAAAAAGTTCCAATTGGAGAGAGAATTAAAAATTATTAGAAATTAAAGTGAAATTAAAATTTTGAGAGAAAATGAAAAATTACTTTGGAAAAATTTTTAAAATACGAGTAGTTAATAATTAAAAAAAAAAAAGAAAAACGAAAAAAAGGGGGAAAAAATATTAGTGTAAAAAAGTAGTTGAGTCGATTTTACGCTTCGACGATTAGAATGAGAGGAAATAAAAGAAGCTGCGCGCGCGCGCACGCGCACTAGACGGAGTGGTGGGGGAATAGACGCTCACTGATTGGTGAACGCCCCCCCCCACCGCCTCGCGAAGTTGCGCGCGCACTCGACCGAGTGGTGGGGGCGAGCGCTCTCGACAACTTTTCTCAATCCAAAGCGTCAGTTTGTGTATTTTCCGCCTTCTATGCAAAATTCTTTTGTAAGAAAAAAATTTTTTTCTCTATTTTTTCATAAAGTTAAATTAAAATTGAATAAAAAATTAAATAATAATACTAATTAAACTGAATTAAAAGCAAGAAGGAAAACTAACTTTTAAACATTTAAATTTCAATCTTTTTTTTGTGAAAAAGAAAAAGATTTTTTTTGTGAAAAAGAAAAAGATTTTGTTTTATAAAAAAATCTTTTTTTAATGAAATTTTTGGCTATTTTTTGTTTATTTGAAAATTAAGACATTAGGAAAATAAATTTTTTAAACTTACACGTGGCCTAATTCATGGGCACCAGTGATGACGCCCCTAAAGGAGCCATCGTCTTCAATGAGACCCGCCGATCGTATTCCCCGCGAGTCCTTTCTGCAAGCGCTCTCAAAATATGCAATTCCTGGAATAAAAATGGTAAATTTTTTTTTATTGGAAATTTTAAATTCATTTTTTTAATTACTGGTGTGGGAAATATTGGAAAAAAAATATTTAATTAATTTTTATATTCAAATTTCGGTTTTTTTTTGTTTTTTTATTTAGTGTTATTATTAAATTAATATTTTTTTTAATTTTTATTATTATTCTTCTTCTTTTTTAAATATTGTTGCATTCCGAAAGGTTCAACTTTTGTATTATTATTATTATTTTTAGTATTATTTATTATTATTATTATCATAAATATTATTTTTTAATCACTATTTTACTTGAAAAGAAATTTTGTTTTCAACTTTACCTGCCACATCTTTTTCGTAAGTTCCATCCTTATTTTTCACTTCCATGTCGTGTCTAATTAATTTGAAAAAAAGAAATTAAAATTATTTTTAACAATAATGAATTTGAAAAATTAATAAGTTTCTTAATTTAAATTCAAAATAATGATTTTTTAATCGAAATGAAAATAAATTGTTTATATTTATTTATAAATAAATTGAAAATAAAATTAATAAATAAATAACTCGAAAATAAATTTAATAAATTGTTTGAATTGAAAATAAATTTAATAAATTGTTTCAATTAAAAAAAAATTTAATAAATAAATAGAAAATAAATTTAATAAATAAATATCTTGAAAATAAATTTAATAAATAAATTGAAAATAAATTTAATAAATAAATAACTCGAAAATAAATTTAATAAATAAATTGAAAATAAATTTAATAAATAAATTGAAAATAAATTTAATAAATTGTTTTAATTGAAACTAAATTTAATAAATAAATTGAAAATAAATTTAATAAATAAATAACTTGAAAATAAATTTAATAAATAAATAAATTGAAAATAAATTTAACAAATAAATTGAAAATAAATTTAATAAATAATTTGAAAATAAATTTAATAAATAAATTGAAAATAAGTTTAATAAATAAATAAATTGGAAATAAATTTAATAAATAAATAAATTGAAAATAAATTTAATAAATTGTTTTAATTGAAAATAAATTTAATAAATTGTTTCAATTGAAAATAAAATTCATCTTTCTTTAGTTGAAAAAAATGCTAGAAATAATTAAAAATTAATAAATTTTTTATACTTACATTGTAAATTAATAAATTTTTTTAAATTTCCATTAAAAAAATATAAAAAAAATAATTTCTTGTTTTTATTCTTCTCTTTTTTTCGTTTCCTTCTTTTTTTTCTTTTTCTTATTTTACTTCATTAAATAATCAAACTTTCTTATTTTTTTTTATATTATTATTACCCTGTTATGTATAATGCGATGTCATAATCCTTTTTGAAGGTGAATTGCTTCTCTTCGAGTAAAAACTTTGCAAAATCATTCAATGACTCATCCACGGATAAATGTCCTTCTCTTATGTAGGTTTTTAAAAATGAACTAAATCCCTGTTTTTAGGAATGAAAATTAAAAGAAAAATAATTATTAAATATAATAATCGAGTGAAAAAAGAAAAAATATTATGTAAAAAAAAAGTTTTTATATAGTTACATCGATTAAAACAATTCCAGCAACGTTTATACGAATTTTCGGATGTTGAATTGCCCTGTATCTCAAATCAATTCCATTGAACATACTTGCCAAGTAACCCACGGCTTTTGTCACGTTTCGATCAAAAACACTAAAATTTAAAAAGAATTTTAATAAATTTTCATTTGAAAATTATTTTTCTTTGTAGTTTTTATTATTATTATTATTTAAAATAATTAATACGAATTTTTTTCTTTAATCAAAAATATTTAAATAATTTAAATAATTAATACGAATTTTTTTCTTCAATCAAAAATACAAAATTTCAAAAAAATTTTCTTTAATCAAAAATACTAAAATTTAAAAAGAATTTTAATAAATTTTCTTTTGAAAATTATTTTTTTTTAGTTTTTATTATTATTATTATTTAAATTAATTAATACGAATTTTTTTCTTTAATCAAAAATACTAAATTTCAACAAAATTTTCTTTAATCAAAAATACTAAATTTAATAAAAAATACAAAGAATTTTTTTTTCTTGTTATGTAAATTAATTAATACGAATTTTTTCTATTCCACCAAAAACACTAAATTAAAAAAATATGAAACGAATTTTTTTTTGAAAATTATTTTTTTTTTGTAGTTTTAGTATTTAAATTAATTAACAAGAATTTTTTTATTCGATCAAATATCCGAAATTTAAAAGAATAATAAAGAATTGTATTTGAAAATTCTTTTCTTGTTGAGAAAATTATTTAATAATAATTCGTTTATTCGATCGTAAACACTAAATTCAGGAAGAATGTAAAATTAATTTTTTTTGAAAAGTTTTTATATTTTATAATTTTTATTATTTAAATTAATTAATGCGAATTTTTTTATTCGATCATAAATATTAAATTCAAAGAAAAATATAAAATTAATTTTTATTGAAAAGTTTTTTTTATTGTTTTTATTATTTAAATTAATTAATACGAATTTTTTATTAGATCAAAAATACAAGATTTAAAAAAAAGTATAAAGAATTATTTTTGAAAATTCTTTTCATGTTATGGAAATTAATTAATAATAATTTTTTTTATTCCATCAAAAACACTCAATTTTAAAAAAACAAAATAAACAATTATTTTTCAAATTTTTTTTCTCGTGAAAATTAATTATTAATTAATAATAATTTTTTTGTTCGATCATAAACACTGAATTCAAAAAGAATATAAGTGAATTTTTTTTTGAAAAGTTTTTATTTGTATAGTTTTTTATTGTTTAAATTAATTATTACGAATTTTTTATTCTATCAAAACTACAAAATTTAAAAAAATGGAAAGAACAACTTTTGAATTTTTTTTTTTCTTGTGAGAAAATTCTTTAATTATAATTTTTTTCTTCGATCAGAAACGCTGAATTAAAAAAAAAGCGAATGAATTATTATTATTACTTTTTTTTATCAAACTATGAAAAAAAAATTGTTTTCAAACTAAAACGTGGAAAAATTAAAAAAAAGTAAAAAATTAAAAAATTCAACTTACGTAAATAATTTTTGATCAACGAAAGCTAAAATTTCTGGATAAACAATATTGGGTGCCGATCTTTTTGTTCTGGAGCCAATTGTTTCAGTAACGACTTTTTCAGGGAAATACCTTTTCGATGCTTTTTTGAAATTAAAAAAGATTATTAATTTTTTTTCTATAAATTAATTAAATTAATAAATATATTAATTATAGTAGTGAAAATACATGTAAATCCTTTTTTTTTTTGTTTTTTTTTTCTTTTTTTCTCTTTTCTTCTATTTTTTTCTTTTCTTTTTTTCTTTTTTTTCTTTTTCTTTTCATTTTTTTCTATTTCTTTTCTTTTTTTTCTTTCTTTTTTCTTTTTTTTCTTTTTCTTTTCATTTTTTTTTTCTTTTTCTTTTCTTTTTTTCTTTTTTTTTTCTTTTTTTTTCTTTTTTTCTTTTTTTTTCTTTTTTTTAAATTTTCACTACTATTTTTTAATCACTTTTGGTCAACTTACGTAATTGTTGAGTAATATTTGTTGCTGAATTGTGAATCTTATAAATAATATGATCGGGTGAATGTAAATCTTCAATATGTGAATTATTTGACACATTGCGACGGAAACGATATTTTCTTGGTAATGATTTTATACCAAAATTTCGTCCAAATATTCCATCCTGCAAGAATTGAGGAAAAAAAATGGTTTTATAAAAAAAAATAATTTTATATTTTTGTAAAAAGCTTACGCCTTTTATTCCTCAGTTGAGAAATTTTTTTTCTAGTATTTTTTCACTAGTATTTATTATTATTTTTATTAGAATTTTTTATTATTATTTCTATTAGTATTTTTATTAGTATTTTAATTATTACTTTTATTACTATTTTTACTAGTATGTTTACTATTATTTTTACTAGTATTTACTGGTATTTTACTAGGATTATTATTTTTTAAATTTCTACTAGAATTTTTTTTATTTTTTACTAGTATTTTTATTAATATTCTTATCAGACTTTTTGTATTATTAATTTTTATTTTTTACTAGTATTTTTACTAGTATTTTACTAGTATTTTACTAGGATTATTATTTTTTAAATTTTTACTAGAATTTTTTTTATTTTTTACTAGTATTTTTACTATTAGTTTTACTAGTATTTTTACTAGCATTATTATTAATATTCATATCAGACTTTTTGTATTATTAATTTTTATTTTTTACTAGTATTTTTACTAGTATTTTTACTAGTATTTTACTAGTATTTTACTAGTATTTTACTAGTATTTTACTATTATTATTATTTTTTATTTTTTACTAGTATTTTTACTACTATTTTTACTAGTATTTTACTGGTATTATTGTTTTTTTATCGACCTTTTTGTATTATCAATTTTTCTATATTTTTTACTAGTATTTTTATTAATTTTTTTTCCATCTTTTTGTTAGTATTTTTAGTGTTATTATTATTTTTATTTCTATATTTTGTAAATATGCCAAAAAAAATTAAATTTACTTACAAATTGTTTATTTCCAATCACGTCAATTTTCACCGTAATCGCTGCTTCATTTCTTACATCTTGATAAAGTTGTCCAATATTTTTCATTGCCTGTAAATAATTTTTTTAATTTTTTTCTGATTACTTTTTTTTAACTTTTTTTTTTAAGTTTAAACTTTTGTTTTAATTTTTTTTTCTTTTTTATCATTTTTTTTTTGGCAAATGAAGAAAATAAAATAATTGTTTTTTCTTTTTTTCTTTTTTTGTCTAATAAAAAGAATTAATCTTTTATTTAACTTTGTGATATTTATTAATTTTTTCTTATGCAAATGAAAGTAAAAAATGAATTTTTCGTCTCTTATTATTAATTATCACATAAATTTATATAAATAATTATTTTAAATACGTGAAAATTATTAATTAATTTATTATTATTTAATTTTTTTGTAATTGTGAGAAGAAAAGAAATTTTTTTAATTGTGAGAAGAAAAAAATTTTTTTAATTATGAAAAGAAAAAATTTTTTTAATTGTGAGAAGAAAAAAATTTTTTTAATTATGAAAAGAAAAAATTTTTTTAATTGTGAGAAGAAAAAATTTTTTTTAATTATGAAAAGAAAAAATTTTTTTTTAATATAAAAATGAAAAAAATTGATTAAAAAAAAATTACGTACGTTTGGAACTTGTGTGTAATCGAAACCACCAAATTTTCTCTTTGCCGTCCAAACTTTTGTGTGTTCACCAATTAATAAACCCTCAATTGGTTCTAAATACAATGTTTTTTCTTGATCGAAAACTCTCGCTCTTAAAATTGTTTTTGTCGATCTTTTATGAACACTGTGCCTTACTTTAACCAAATCATATTCCGGAACTGTAAATTTTAACAAAAAAATTTTTTTTAAAAATTTTTTAACATTGTTAATTAATTAATTAATAATTAATAACAATTATTAAAAAATTAAATAATAAATAAATAAATTCATTTATAGAAAATTTTTTTTAAATTAATAATAATAATTATTATTTTTACCCATTATTTTTATTATTATTATTATTATTATTATTATTTTTTATAACTATTATTTTTATTATTATTATTATTATTATTTTTTATAACCATTATTTTTATTATTATTATTATTTTTTTTATAACTATTATTTTTATTTTTATTATTATTATAATTATTTTTACCTATTATTTTTATTATTACATTAATATAAACAATTTAAATTAATTCTATAATTTATTTATAAAAAAAAAAATTACCAAATTCACGTTTCGTTTGAAATACCTCCTGAATTTCATCGTTTGTCATTTCATCATGCAACTTGAAAATAAATATTTTTTTTCGTTAAAATTAAAATTGAAATGCAATAAAATTCTAATTTGTAAAATTATTTATAGAAAAAAAAATTGTTTTTCAATCACAGTGAAAACTTTACCTTCCAACAATTTGTGAATGGCACAAAAAACGCGCACAAAAGTGTTAGAAAATGGAACATTTTCTTTTTCCTTTTTTACCTAATTTTCTAAATTTAAAAATAAGAACAAAATTTTTTTTTAATTAAAATATAAAAATTAAAAAATTAAAAAAATTAAAAATTAAAATAAAAACTACATTAAAATGAAAGAATTCAATTTACGACACTTTTTACTTATTATAAGAAGAATAAATAGAGAAAAAATCTATTTGTTTGAATATTGCAGTTATTTAAAAAAAAATATTTATATAATTTAAAAAAAATATATTTATAACTAAAAAAAAATATTTATAATTTAAAAAAATATATATTTATAACTTAAAAAAAATTTATAATTTAAAAAAAAATATTTATAACTAAAAAATATATTTATAACTAAAAAATATATTTTTAGAAATTAAAAGAAATTTTTTTTAAATTTATTTATTTGTTTTCTTTTTAATGGACAAAGTTATGATTTTTTTTTTTAAAGGAAAATAATGAGCGAAATTTTGTTTCCCTTTGGCTTTTTAAATAAAATTTTCGACCGAATGACGTTATTTATTTTGATTTTAAATTAAAATTTTCAATTTCTATTTGTTCATTAAAATCAAAATAAACATTGTCAAGGGGGATAATAATTTATTTCTTTTTCATTCTAATTGAATGATTAAAAAAGAAGGCGCAGAAATGAAAGCAAATAAAAAAAAAAAAGGAAAAAAATTTTCCACATGAATGAATAATCTATTTAAGTGCAAATTTTGTACATTTGTCAAGTGCAATTGTGCGTGTATAATTATATTATAAATTTTTTTTCTCTTCCTCCTCTCCTTCCTTGGCATACAGGAAATTGTAGGCAAAAAAAAAATTTCTTTTGCTCTCGATATTTTTTTTCCTCATTTTATTTTATTATTTTTTTTCTTAAAGAAATTGTAGTGTGACATCAACTTTTTTCATTATTTTATTTATTTTTTATTCATTTAACATTTATTTATTTTTATTCATTTTTATTTATTTTTATTTATTTTCATTTATTTTTATTTACTTTTATTTACTTTAATTTATTCCTATTTATTTTTATTTATTTTATTTATTATTATTTATATTCATTTATTTTTATTCGTTTGTATTTATTTTTATTTACTTTTATTTACTTTAATTTATTCCTATTTATTTTTATTTATTTTATTTATTATTATTTATATTCATTTATTTTTATTCGTTTGTATTTATTTTTATTTACTTTTATTTACTTTATTTTATTTTTAAAATTTTTTTTATTTACTTATTATTTTTTGTTTATTTATTTTTATTCGTTTGTATTTATTTTTATTTACTTTTAATTACTTTTATTTATTCCTATTTATTTTATTTTTTTTTATTTACTTTATTTACTTATTATTTTTTGTTTATTCATTTCTTTATTTTGTTTTTCATTAAAAGAAATTGTAAAAAAATATTTATTTAAGAACCAAAAAAATTGAATACTTCATTTTTTACTCAGAAATTTTTTTTAATAATTATTAATAAATAAGTAAAAAAAAATAATTAGTGTTATTAATTATCAGATAATTTCGATAATTATAATTTTAAAAAAGTTTTTCTTCATTTAAATAATTATATAATTTCTCATAATTATTGTTTCTTTTGTAATAATTACTATTTAAATTTTAATTTAAATTATTTGAAATTATTGTTTAAAATTATTATTTTAAAAAAATTTATTTAAATTTTTAATTAAATTAATAGAATTAATAGAATTAATGAAATTAATTAAGTTCAATTTTTTCTGTTTCAGGTGAGTGAAGAAATTGATTTTCTATTCCGATTGAATATTTTTTGAAATCGACACTTTTTTCCCTCAAATCAGGGGTGAGTTTTTGTTTATTTTTCAATACAATTATTATTATTATTATTATAAATTAAAAATATTTTTTTTAGACATTTGCAAAAATACAATGTACCTATGAATACCTTTGAATTGCTAAACAAAAATATTTATTTTTTTCAATTTTTCGAATAGTTACGTATTTTCAAAGTTATTTACAATTTAAATTTAAATGACTCCGTGCGCGTTCGGCTCGAGTGGAGTGGAGGGGGAAGGTATTCCTTTTTCGGCTCGCCTTTCACTGGGCTATTAAAATCAAAATAACTCCCAAAGTTCGCAACTATTTAAAAAATTCCAAGGAACTTTTCGTTTTGAATTTGGGAAATTTTTCTAAAAAACGTTAAAAAAGCAGTAAATTTTTCTAAAAACGTTAAAAAAAGCAGTAAATTTTTCTAAAAACGTTAAAAAAACCAGTAAATTTTTCTAAAAACGTTAAAAAAGCAGTAAATTTTTCTAAAAACATTAAAAAACCGTTAATTTAAAAAAAATTCATTAAAATTCATAGAAAAAAATTGATAGAAAAAAAAATTTAATGCCAATGAACTTGAAATAATTGAGAAAATTTTGTTTCGAGCGGGAAAATTGATTCATTATACACTTATTTATTTTGTTGACTTATACCCAATTTATTTTTATAAACTTATTTTATTTATTTATTTTTTAAAATTAAAATAGAATAAAATTTATTTACACTTTTTTCTTTATTAAAATTAATTTTTCACGCTTAGTGCTACTAAAATGTCATGCCCATACAGAATCCACTGAAACAAATCTGAAAGAAAATAAAAAAAAGAAATTAAAAAAGAAAATTTTGATAATTTTTTTAATTTTCTTTTTTTTCAATTTTATTACTTATTGTGTACGAATTTATTATATTTTTAATTTTAGGGAAAATAATTTTTGTGATAAAATTAAATTTTATAGAAAATAATTATTATGAAACAAACATTTTAATAAAAGAAACGTTCTTTTTAAATTTGTTTTTAAGTAAAAAATATTTTCTTTTAATTTTGTTTTTAAGTAAAACTATTTTTTTTTTAAATTTGTTTTTAAGTAAAAAATATTTTTTTTAAAACTTGTTTTTAAGTAAAAAATATTTTTTTTTAAATTTGTTTTTAAGTAAAAAATATTTTTTTTGAATTTTGTTATAAAAAATTAATTATTCAACAAATACCTTTCCATTTCCACACGGAGAACCATCGGCAGCCGGTGCCCTCTTGTATAAAGGAATTTTCCAAATTTGTTTCTCCGCATCATTTTTACAACAAAGATTCAGGCAAACCCTTTCGTCCTCCTTTAATTAAAAAAAAAAAAATTTACAATTTTAATTTTATAAATTAAAAAAACTTCTTTATTTATATTACCTTTCATTTTTTTGGTAAATTAAAAAAATTTTCTCAATAATAAACTTCGAATTTGTAAGGGAAAAAAATTCCCAATAAATTTCGAATTTGAACATTGAAAAAAAATTTTTTTTTAAATTACTAAAAATATTTTAATTTATCAAAATTTTTTATGTAAAAATTTAAAAAAAAATTCTGTCTATAAAAAATAACTAAAAATTACTAAAAATTACTAAAAATTTATAAAAATTAATAAAAAATAACTAAAAATTACTAAAAATTAAGAAAAATTAATAAAAAATAACTAAAAATTAAGAAAACTTAATAAAAAATAACTAAAAATTACTAAAAATTAATAAAAAATAACTAAAAATTACTAAAAATTACTAAAAGTTAAGAAAAATTAATAAAAATTAATAAAAGTTAATATTAAATAATTATTAACCTAATATGAAAAATAAACTCACGTAACATGGTGTATTGCCGTTACATTGTTCCCTTAACGATAAAAATTGTCCTGGCAATCGAATATTTATTTTGTGTTTATTTGTCAAGTCATTTGGTAAAGAATTTTTCACTAGAGGAACATTTTTCATACACGGCGATTTTCCCGATCTTGAAAGAAAATTGTTTTTAAAATTTTTGTTTATAGTAAAATTATTTTTATTTCTATTATTATTATTATTATTATTATTATTACTTTAATTATTCTTCTTAATGTCTCACTCAGTTCCATATAGTCTTTAAACTAGAGAGTGAATGAAAAATTTTTTCCTCCTTCATTAACAAAAAAAAAAAAAAAAAAAACTGAACGCATTAAAAAAAAATTTCAGAACTGAAGAAAATGGAAATTAAATAATACGAAATAATATAATATTAATTAAATAGAAAAAATATTCACAAAATTTGTTGCTCCATTTCGACAATACTGCATTTTGAAAATAAAAACATTCGCTGTCCGAATTGTCCGCCCATTACGTAACCCTCCTTAGCTAAGCAGAATTTCGACGTTGCATTATCAATTCTGTCATGATTTGCTCCTAATCTGTGGATAAAATATTAAAAAAAAAAAAAAAAAAAAAAAAAAAAAAAAAAATTAAATTAAATTAAAATCGAAATTGAAATTGAAAATTTGATGAAAATTGAATTGGAAAAACAATTTTAATTTCATTTTCTTACAAATGTGCCAATTCGTGATATCCGGTTATAATGCCCCTGAAACCGCCGTTGTCTTCGAAAATTCCAGTAGCCGTTACCATTTCATTCGCTTTTCGACAAGCGCCACCGACATGAGCGACACCTTTAAGATAGAAAATTTTCCTTTTTGAATATAAAAATGTAAAATAAAAATTTTTTTAATTTAAAAAAATTATTGAAAAGACAATTTTCATTTTTTTTTTTTTTTTTTTTGAATAAATTATTGGTAACAATTATAAAAGCTTACCGTGTACTAATCTGTCCCAACCGTTCGGTACTTTAAAGGACATATCGTAACTGGAAAGAGAGAAAAAAATTCCTACATTATTATCAATTAGTTATTAATAATTAATAATTAGTAATTTATTATTAATTAATAAATAATTTCGAATTATTATTTATTAATAAATTTATAGTAAATAATAATCGCGTATAAAATTTTGAATATTATCAATTATTAATAATTAATAACAATTAGAAATTTATTATTAATTAATAATTAATAACAATTAGTAATTTATTATTAATTGATAAATAATTTTCAATTATTATTTATGAAAAAAAATATTTACAAATTGTTATTAATAATTAATAAATACTTACGAATTATTATTTATTAATAAATTTATAATAAATAATAATCGCGTATAAAATTTTGAATATTATCAATTATTAATAATTAATAACAATTAGTAATTTATTATTAATTAATAATTAATAACAATTAGTAATTTATTATTAATTAATAATTAATAACAATTAGTAATTTATTATTAATTAATAATTAATAACAATTAGTAATTTATTATTAATTAATAATTAATAATATAATTAATAATTTAATTAATAATTAATAACAATTAGTAATTTATTACTAATTGATAAATAATTTTCAATTATTATTTATTAAAAAAAATATTTACAAATTGTTATTAATTATTAATAAATATTTACGAATTATTATTTATTAATAAATATTTATGAATTATTATTTATTAATAAATATTAACGAATTATTATTTATTAATAAATATTTATGAAGTATTATTTATTAAAAAATCCATAGCAAATAATAATCCTGTATAAAATTTTGAATAATGAGTGAAAAAAAATAATTCAATTCCAATTTAGAAATTTTTTATTATTATTTTTCAAAAAAGAAAGTTGGCCTAGTGGTTAAGGCTTTAGACTCAAACGCTTTAGGTTCTAGGTTCGATTCTTGCCTCGAGAAGATTTTTTTTTGTTCTTCATTGCATAAGTAATTAGCGACCAGTTTTTTTTTTTAAATTAGTAATTATTAATTGTTATTAAAAAAATGAAAAAATAGAAAATTTTAATTAGTGATTTTATTTTTTAATTCAATTACACTTAAAAAATCGAACATTAAAAAATTTTAATTGGTAATTTTATTTTTTAATTCAATTAACTTTAAAAAAATGAAAAAATAGAAAATTGTTATTAGTAATTTTAC
Organism: Leptopilina drosophilae; assembly: GCA_032873175.1. Taxonomy (NCBI): domain Eukaryota; kingdom Metazoa; phylum Arthropoda; class Insecta; order Hymenoptera; family Figitidae; genus Leptopilina; species Leptopilina drosophilae. The sequence goes on from CM065486.1 coordinate 4,207,923, forward strand.
TTTTTAATTGATTAATAATTTTTATTTTTTTTTTTTTTAATTCATTATAATAATAGAAAATAATGTGAATATTCACCCAGTCATAAGCATAGCCAGGTCATAATCGTCGTTAATACGAAATTGAGAATTCTCGTCGAGCTGATAAAAATAATCTCTCATTGCCTCCATTGTATTATTTGCAATCATTATATTTCCCTCAGCACTCGAATTTTTCACAAATGGCAATGTATCCTTTTTGAAAAAAAAAATTGGATTATTGCGGAGAATTTTTTGTTTTTTCTTAATTAACAAATTTTTTTTCAACTAGATTACGAAAACATTAATTTTTTTTAATTAATTTAACAAAATTTTTTTTTATAATTAATTTAACAAAATTTTTCTTTATAATTAATTTAACAAAATTTTTCTTTATAATTAATTTAACAAAATTTTTATTTATAATTAATTTAACAAAATTTTTATTTATAATTAATTTAACAAAATTTTTATTTATAATTAATTTAACAAAATTTATTTTTATATAATTAATTTAACAAAATTTTTATTTTATAATTAATTTAACAATTTTTTTTTAATAATTAGTTTACCAAAATATTTTTTCAACTATTTGTAACTAAAATTGTCTAGGGATTTTATTATTTACGAAAAATTTTCTAAACTCGTTTATATGAATGAAAAAAAAATGTAATTACAATGAATATTTACCTCCATGAGGACAATTTGAACAAGACTAAGTTTAAACTTTGGATTTAGTAAATTCGTGAATCTCATGTCGATTCCGTGCCAAAAGAGAACAATGTATTCGACTGCCTTTAGTGGATCGTTGTCGAATCGTCTAGTTAAGAAAAAAAATAAAAAAAAAAAACGAGAAAAAACAAAAAATTCGCTTCAGAAAATTTCAGAGACTTCAGAAGCGAGCACGAGAGTAGAAGAGAAGCGGCCCCCCACCATCCGAACGCTCCTCCCCTTTTCCGCAGTGGTGGGGAGCCGCTTCTCTTCTACTCTCACAATTTTTTTTCTTTTCATTTCTTTTTTTTCTATTTTTTCTATTTTTTCTTTTCTTTTTTTTCTTTTTTTTCTTTTTTTTTATTTTTTCTTTTCCTTTATTCTTTTTTTTATTTTCTTTCTTTTCCTTTTTTTTCTTTTCTTTTTTTTTCTCCACAAACCTAAATAGTATTTCGTCCATTATCACCATTATTTCTGGATACAATGTTTCCATTTCAACTTCCGGTTTTTGTTGAGTTGAATTTATTGTTAGATTTTCTGAAATTTAATTTTTATGTTGAATCATTTGTTTTTCATTGTCATTGTTAATTAATTATTTTTTCATTATAATTTTTAGTTAATTTTTTTTATTGTAATTGTTAATTGAACATTTTTTTTATTATGATTGTTAAATGATCATTTTTTTTAGTTCTTTATATTATAATTTTTTTTGCATTTTTTTTTGCATTTTTTTAAGTTGTGAAATTTTTTCTCTAGTGAAAAAATGGAAAGAAAATACTTACCAAATTCAGTTTGTTTTATGTGATACATTAAATGATTGTGTGTTGAATTTAAATTACTATTATTTGCTTTTGTCTCGACGGAATTAAATTGTTGCGTCAAATTATTATTTGACCGAAAACGTTCGGGTATTGAACGAATTGCAATTTTCCCACCAATTGTACCATCCTTTAATGAAAAAAAAAATTAAAAAAGGATTTTTAAAATTCAAAGTCCTGTTACTGTAGTTAATTAATGTTATTTAATTAATTAATGTTATGTAATTAATTAATGTTATTTAATTAATTAATGTTATTTAATTAATTAATGTTATTTAATTAATTAATGTTATTTAATTAATTAATGTTATTTAATTAATTAATGTTATTTAATTAATTAATGTTAATCAAATTAATTAAACTAATTAATATTATTTAATTAAATTTTGTAAATAATTTAATTAAATTTTTGTAAAAAATAAAATTTTATTTATAATAATTACTTTAGACAAATTTGTAATTAATATAAAAAAAGTTTTCATAAATTTGAAGAATTAGTACAACAGTTGATTAAAAAAATGTTTACTCACAAAAAGTGGATAACCATTTTTGTCCTCATTAATGACAAAAGACGCCGATCTCTTCACATCGCGATGAATTTTGTTCTCCATGTGAACCTGTGTTTAAATATTTTTCAAAAATATTTTTATTTTATTTATTTTTATTTTTTTCAATAAACAAAATTTTTAACCTTATTGGCATTTTGAAGGAGAAAAAAACTTAAAAACAATAAATTAAACAGTAAAATGAAATAAAATTTTCTTTCAATTATTTACTCATTAAACCAGTTAAATTACAATTTATATAATTTATTTACTGAATATTATAAAATAAGATGTAAAGTTAAAAAAAATGAAAATAGAATTAAAATAAAATTAAAATAAAATTAAACTAAAATGAAAATAAAATGAAAATAAAATGAAAATAAAATGAAATGAAAATAAAATAAAATGAAAATAAGATGAAATGAAAATAAAAAAAAATAATAATAAAATAAAATGAAAATAAAAAAATTGAATTAAATTAATATTAAAATATTAAAAATTTAAAAATACTCACAGAATAGGCGTCGTATAAATAAGTAAATGTAATTCCAGTCGGTAACGAATTATTTGCACTTCCTTTCCAAACTTTGGTGTATTTAAAATTTTCATTTTTTGCTGGTGCCAAATCAAGAATAAAATATTGACCAAAAAATCGCGTTTTCAATGTTTTCTCCAATGATCTTTTATTTATTGAATGATTTATTGTCACCACTTCATATTCCGGGACTGTAGTGATTAAAAAAATTAGAAATTAATTTTTAAAATAAAAAAAAATTTTTTTTTTAAATTTTAAAAAATTAAAAAAACAATTAAAAAATAAGGAAAAAATTAAAAATTAAAAATTTGTTATCAACTTTTTTCAATATCAAATGAAAAAAAATAACCATTTTCATGTGTCGTGCCAAATATTTCGAAAATCTCCTTTTCTGTCATCAATTCATGAATCTGAAAAAAATTAATAAAACATTAGTTTAAAAAAAGGAAATTTGGTATTTATTTTGAAAACTTTCGTGAATTTTTTGGAATTTTTACGGTACTTTTTTTCATTCTATACTGGAAATTAATTCAAATATTTGATAATTTTTATTCTTAATTTGTAGATTGGTGGTAATTTTTCTGGTAATTTTCTAATTTTACTGGGAAACTTTTTTGACACTTTTTGGTTATTTATATGAAAATTTTTCTAATTTTTTAGTTTAATTAAAAAAATTTATAGCTTTTGTAATTTTTAAATTTAATTTTAAAAAATTTATAGCTTTTGGAATTTTTTTTTTGTAATTTTACCATATTTTTTTAAGCAAAAATAATTCTCAAATAATTATGGACTCAATTTTTAAAAATTTGGAATTTTATGGAAATTTTTGGTAATTTTTTCCATTTACTGGAAATTTATATTAAAAGAAAGGAAATTTTGGTCAAAATTTAGTAAACATTTTTTAATTTTACTGGGAATATTTTGTAATTTCTTTCTTCATTTTCTTATATCCATAATTTAGGGTCAATTATTTATTTATTTATTTAATCATTGACAAATTGAAGAAGAAAATTTTAAAATTTTTCGAAAATTTTCGAAACATAAGAAACTTTTTGTAAATTTTAAAATTTTACCAGCAATTTTGGAAACTTTTTGGAAATTTATTTATTTTACTAAATATCATTTCAAACTTTTGGTAATTTTCTCAATTTTTTGTTTTTTATTTACGTTTAAAATAAATTTTTAAATTAGTGAAAATTTTCATATAGGAATTTTTGGTAATTTTTCTAGAAATTTTTGATACTTTTTTGGTAATTTATTGAAAATTGTTTGGTAACTTATTGGGAATTTTTTGGTAATTTTATCAATAATTAAAAGTCTTTTTATATTTCGTAAATTTTTGGTAATTTTATCGTTAATTAAAAAATTTTCAAACTTTCGTAATTTTTTGGTAATTTTATCGTTAATTAAAAAATTTTCAAACTTTCGTTATTTTTTGGTAATTTTATCGTTAATTAAAAAATTTTCAAACTTTCGTTATTTTATGGTAATTTTATCGTTAATTAAAAAATTTTCAAACTTTCGTAATTTTTTGGTAATTTTATCGTTAATTAAAAAATTTTTAAACTTTCGTAATTTTTTGGTAATTTTATCGTTAATTAAAAAATTTTCAAACTTTCGTTATTTTTTTGGTAAATTTTACTGTAATTTTGCATAAAGAAAATTTAATCATTAATTATGAATTTATTTTCAGAAATTTTTAAATTAATGGTTATATTTGGAAATTTCTAAATAATTTCACTATTCTTTTTATTCTACTGGAAATTTTTGAAAACTTTTGAAAATGTTTTGTAAATTTTTGGTAATATTTCTGTAAATTTGTTTTAAAAAAAACTAATTTTTGTCAGTAATTATGATTTTATTTTCAGAAATTTAAAAATTTATGTTAATTTTTCCATTACTGAAAATTAAGTAATAATTACAATATTTTTTTTCTCTATCGGAAATTTTTAGAAAGTTTTTGAAAAGAAATTGGAAAACTTTTTGAAACTTATAAAAATTTATTTATTTTCCTAAATATTATTTCAAACTTTAAAACAAATTTATAAATTAGTGAAAATTTTTATACATTAATTTTTAAATTTTCCTTAAAATTTTTTATCCTTTTGGTAATTTATTGGAAACTTTTGGTAATTTTACATTTAATTAAAAAAAATTGAATCTTTCGGAAATTTTTCGTAATTTTACTAGAATTTTTTGATAATTTTGGTAATTTATGAAAATTTTTGGTAATTTTAAATTTAATTAAAAAAATTTGAAACTTTTAGAAATTTTTCGTAATTTTACTAAAAATATTTGATGATTTTGGTAATTTATGGAAATTTTTGGTAATTTTATATTTAATTTAAAAAAATTGAAACTTTCGGAAATTTTTCGTAATTTTACTAGAAATATTTGATAATTTTTGGAAATTTATGACAATTTTTGGTAATTTTACATTTAATTAAAAAAATTTGAAGAATTCAGAAATTTTTTGTAATTTTACTAGAAACTTTTGATAATTTTGGTAATTTATGGAAATTTTTGGTAATTTTACATTTGAATAAAAAAAAATTTGAAACTTTCGAAAATTTTTTGTAATTTTACTAAAAATATTTGATGATTTTGGTAATTTATGGAAATTTTTGGTAATTTTATATTTAATTTAAAAAATTTGAAGAATTCAGAAATTTTTTGTAATTTTACTAGAAACTTTTGATAATTTTGGTAATTTATGGAAATTTTTGGTAATTTTACATTTGAATAAAAAAAATTTTGAAACTTTCGAAAATTGTTCGTAATTTTACTAAAAATATTTGATGATTTTGGTAATTTATGAAAATTTTTGGTAATTTTATATTTAATTTAAAAAAATTGAAACTTTCGGAAATTTTTCGTAAATTTACTAAAAATTTTGGATAATTTTGGTAATTTATGACATCTTTTGTAAATTTTACATTAAATTAAAAAAATTTGAAGCTTTCAGAAATTTTTTGTAGTTATACTAGAAACTTTTGATAATTTTGGTAATTTATGGAAATTTTCGGTAATTTTACTAGAAATATTTGATAATTTTTGTAATTTTTGACAATTTTTGGTAATTTTACATTTAATTAAAAAAAATTTGAAGAATTCAGAAATTTTTTGTAATTTTACAAGAAATGTTTGATAATTTTGATAATTTATGTAAATTTTTGGTAATTTTACATTTAATTAAAAAAAATTGAATCTTTCAGAAATTTTTCGTAATTTTACAAGAAATATTTGATACTTTTGGTATTTTGTGGAAATTTTGGGTAATTTTACATTTAATTTTAAAAAATTTGAAACCTTCTAGAAATGTTTCGTAATTTTACAAGAAATATTTAATAATTTTGGTAATTTGTAAACATTTTTTGGTAATTTTACATTTAATTAAAAAAATTTGTAACTTTTAGAAATTTTTCGTAATTTTACTGTGTAAGTTTGCATAAAACAAAATTTAATCATGAATTATGAATTTATTCCTAATAAATAAGAATTTTTCACATATATTCTTGGACATTTATAAATAATTTCATTATTCTTTTTACTCTACTGGGAATTTTCGAAAACATTTAAAACTTTTGTACTTTTTTTTGGTCAAATTTTGAGAGAAATAAATTTTTTCTCTTTGTTTTTCTTTTTTTTTTTTTTGCTTCTCACAATTAAAAGAATAAAATTTTCTTACCTTCATCGATTGAACGAAAGTGACGAGAATGACGAGTAGAAACGAAAACAACATTTTTTTAAACGATTTTGTCAATAAATGAAATGAAAATTTTTGAAAAAAAATGTATTTTTAGAAAACAATGAGGAGAAAAATTTGAAAATGTTATCACACACTAGTATTTTTTTTTTTTTTTTTGTATGCAAATGCTGGTGCATTTAATTGTGTTTAAAGAATGCATTCATAGAGATGTTAATTCACAGCTTTTAAACACTTGTCGCTGACCTTTATCTTGAATTATTCGGCCAAACGCGCCCCGTGAAAGCCACTTGAATACATAGAGAGTTAGCGGAAGTTGCATTTGATTATTTGTTGTGCCTCGGAGAACAAATGTGTCACTCCATTTATATATTCGTATATGTGTATATAATGTGAACGTAATTGAAAATTTATTATTAATATCATCATTTTGATAAAAGTTGATCGTAAATTAACAAGAGATGAAAAATTCATGAGTGGAATTAATACCAAGTGACCCTTGTTTAACGAGCCTATTTATTATTTTATATGTGAATAACTCTCTATAATCTTAAGCAATAAAAATTTAATTTTTATTTTCCCTCCGCATAGAAGATTTTATGCGTAATATTAATTCGGTCGGGTTGAGATCAATTTTTTTTTCTTTTCTCTTTTCACTTATAAAGGTATGTGCAAAGAGGGAAAGAACGAGAACAAAGCAATTTTAATCAAATTTATTAATAGCTATTTAAAGTTATAACTTTTAAATGTTTCGACATTCATTTTTTTTCTATTTATCCATATGGTAAATTTAAAAAAAAAATTTAAGCATTGTATTTGATAACTTAAATTTTAAGAAATAATTTTTTAAGTTAAATTTTAAATTCACGTTTGATTTAACCTTTTTTTAAACGTTTCTCAATTATTGTAATATTATACAACAAAAATCATCTAAGTTTTCCAAAAATTATCAAACTATTCCATCAACTACCAAACTAACCCACAAATTAACGAAAATTTCCACAAAATACTAAATTAATTAGAAAATTACCAAACTATACCACGAAGTACCGAAAACATCGAAAAATTACCAAATCTATTCAGAAGTTACGAGAATGTTCCCAAAATTACCAAAAATTAAGACAAATTACGAAATTTATTTAGAAATTACAAAAAAAATTCCACAAATTATGAGATTTATTTAGAAATTACCAAACTGTACCTCAAATTCCAAAAATTTCGATAAATTGACAAATTTATCCAGAAAGTACCAAATTTATTTTGAAATTACCAAAATATTCAACAAATTACCAGATTTATTTAGAAATTACCAAACTATACCTCAAATTACCAAAAAATTTCGATAAATTGACAAATTTATCCAAAAAGTACCAAATTTATTTTGAAATTACAAAAAAATATTCAACAAATTATCAAATTTTTTTCGAAATTACCAAACTATACCGCAAATTACCAAAATGTTCCACAAATTACCAGATTTATTTAGAAATTAACAAACTATATTTCAAATTATCAAAAATTTCGACAAATTACCAATTTTACTCAGAAGTTAGCAAAATGTTCCTCAAATTACCAAAAATTTTGACAAATTACGAAATTTATCCAAAAGTTACCAACATATTTCACAAATTACCAAATTTATTTTGAAATTACCAAAATTTTCCACAAATTACCAAATTTAATTAGAAATTACCAAAATATTCCACAAATTACCAGATTTGTTTAGAAATTACATAACTGTACCTCAAATTACCAAAATATTCCACAAATTACCAGATTTATTTAAAAATTACCAAACTATATCTCAAATTATTAAAAATTTCGACCAATTACCAAGTTTATCTAGAAGTTACCAAAATGTTCCTCAAATTACCAAAAGTTTCGATAAATTACGAAATTTATCCAGAAAGTACCAAATTTATTTTGAAATTACCAAAATTGAAAAAATTACCAAATTTTTTTTAGAAAATACCAAACTATACCTCAAATTACCAAAATATTCCACAAATTACCAGATTTACTTAGAAATTACCAAACTATATCTCAAATTATCAAAAATTTCGACAAATTACCAATTTTACTCAGAAGTTACCAAAATCTTCCTCAAATTACCAAAAATTTATCCAAAAGTTACCAACATATTTCACAAATTACCAAATTTATTTTGAAATTACCAAAATATTCCACAAATTACCAAATTTTTTTTAGAAATTACCAAACTATACCTCAAATTACCAAAATATTCCACAAATTACCAGATTTATGTAGAAATTACCAAACTATATCTCAAATTATTAAAAATTTCGACAAATTACCAAGTTTATCTAGAAGTTACCAAAATGTTCCTCAAATTACCAAAAATTTTGACAAATTACGAAATTTATCCAAAAGTTACCAACATATTTTTTTACAAATTACCAAATTTATTTTGAAATTACCAAAATTTTCCACAAATTACCAAATTTAATTAGAAATTACCAAACTATACCTTAAATTACCAAAAATTTCGAGAAAATTTCCGTAACTTTACAAATCATTTTATAAATTTCCATAAATTTCGACAATTTTTCGTAACTTTCCACATCATTTTATAGATTTCCAGAAATTTTTATAAAATTTCAAAACTTTTCACATGTTTCTCTTAATTCACCTAACTTTCTTTAAATTTTCATTACATATTTGTTAATATCCCTAAAATTTTCCTAAAAAAAAATTTTTTACCAAAATTTACCATTAATTTCCGCCAAATTAATTCAATTATTTCTAACTTGAAAAAAAAATTCATGAAATAAAAATTAAGAAAGATAAATTTTTTATTTACATATTTAAATCTCAGCCATTAATTATTTATATAAACATAAATGTATATATATATATCAAAAAGTCATTAACTTCTGCAAATAATTTTAGACAAGTCCCACGACATTAGAATTTTTTGGAATTTTAAAATTAGAATTTTAAAAAGCTCCATTGGAAGAGTCAGTGACTTATATTTCGTCAAAATATAAATAATTACATGCTTATAGTTGAGAGAAGATGAAGAAGAAAAAAAGAAATACCGAGCAAATCCACTCGCGACAAAAGTCAATTTGTTTGATCCGCACAAAAAAAAAAATATATATATATTTATGTACAGACACTAAAACACGTTTTTTTAATATTCCGAAATCCATTAGATTTCCGCCAGTTGAGCCAAAATGAAAATAGGCGAGCTTTACTTTTTAAAAATAGCTTTCCGCGATACTTGGAATCGTACCAGACAAGTAAGAGAGAAGAGAGCGTCTTTCAAACGACTTGAGGTCGTTCTCAAGATTTATCAAAAACTTCCCAGGGTCATTTTATTGAGAAAAAGCAACAAAAAAAATGAAAAATAATAACAAAAACAAAAGAAAGGAAAAAATTTTTCGTTCGAGACCAAAATTTCGATTTGCAAAAAAAATAATGTCAAAATCCCTTTTTTAGTTTAGATTTTCAGAATGTTACTTCCACTTTAACTTGTAGTAGTAACAAAAATATTATTGCTTATTTTCATCACGGTTACTAAAGTTACTGTTACTTTTGATTTTGAAAATAGTAACAAGTGATAGTGTTACTTTTTGTACGTAGTAACAGACGTTCCTGTTACTTTTCCATTCCTGTTACTTTACAGTAGAGTAACAAATTTTACATCCTCACTAAACTTACTAATGTTACTCTTACCTTCAATTTTTTACCCTTTTTTTAGTTTCAAATGTTATTGTTACTTTCTTGTTATAGTAACTTATTATATTGTTACTTTTTGCATGTACTAACTAAAGTTTGAGTTACTTATTAAAAGTAGTAACAAAAACTCGATAGTGACATAAATAAAATAAGTAACATAACATAGTAACATATGTTTAAGCTACTTTTTAAAGTAGTAACAAATATTTCTGTTACTTTAACATTCCAGTTACTTTTTAATAGCGTAACATACTTTACATCTTCAATAAAATTACGAATGTTACTGTTACTTCTGATTTTGTTACACTTTATTAAGTTTCAAATGTTATTGTTACTTTTTTGACATAGTAACTCATGATATCGTTACATTTTGAATGTAGTAACGAAAGTTTGAGTTACTTATCGAAAGTAGTAATAAATTCTTAAATTACTTATTGAAAAAAGTAGCATAAGTTTAAGTTACTTTTTAAAGTAGTAACAAATGTCCTTGTCACTTTTCCATTCCTGTTACTTTACTGTAGTGTAATAATCTTTACATCTTTATTAAAGTTACTAATGTTACTGTTACTTTTGACTTTGTTACACTTTATTAAGTTTAAAATGTTTATGTTACTTTTTGTTTTAGTAAATAGTGATATTGTTACTTTTTGAATGTACTAACTAGAGTTTGAGTTACTTATTGAAAGTAGTAACAAAATCTTGAGTGCCTTACTGAAAATAGTAACAATTGTGAAAGTTACTTTTTAAAGTGGTAACAAGCGTTTAGGTTAGTACATTAAAAATAGTAACAAGCGTTGAAATTTCTTATTTTAATGTAGTAACAAGTATTGAAGTAACTTCTTAAAAATAGTAACAAAACTTCGAGTTGCTTTTTGAAACAAGTAACAAGCGTTCGAGTTACTAATTTGAATGTAGTGACAAGCGTTGGAGTTACTAATTTGAATGTTGTAACAAGTTTTAGAATTACTTTTTGAAAGTTGTAACCATTTTTGGAAGAACTTTTCGAAAGCAGTAACAATTATTTGTGTTATTTTTTGAATGTTACTTTATAAAAGTTACTTGAAAGTTACTTTATAATAAAGTAACAAATACTACTTTTCTTAATGTTACTAATGTTACTACTACTACTTTCAAATTTTGTGTAAACATTTTTACTGTTACTTTTTTAATACAATTTTCTTTATAGTAGAGTAACATTTGTTACTTTTCTGCTTAAGTTACTAAGTTTACCGTTCCTTTGGATTTTAATTTACTTATTGTAGTTAAAAGTGTTTATGTTACTTTTATGCTATAGTACTACCGTTTGTGTTACTTTTTATTACAGTTAGTGTTTGTGTTACTTTTTGATTACAATTTCTAGAATTTGTGTTACTTTTTGAATCTAGTAACAAGCGTTAATGTTACCTTTTTAGTATAGATATTTGTATATGTGTTACTTTTTGAATCTAGTAACAGGCGTTAATGTTACTTTTTAGTACAGTTACTTTTATTTGTGTTACTTATTGAATCTAGAAACAAGCATTACTGTTACTTATTTACTATAGTAACTTTAAAGTACAGAAACAAATGTTACTTTTGTCAAAGTTACTAATGTTACTTTTATTCTAAAATACAGTAAAGATATGATACTGTTACTTTTATGTAGAAAAAACGTTCTATCGTTTCTTAAGAAGTAACAACTGTTTCTAAGTGTTACTACTATTTAATGTTACAAATTGCCACTGCTTCAAAAAAAATGTTAATGTTACTTTCAAATTTAGACAGAAATCCTAAAATAGTAAAAAATATTTGTAAAAATTTGAAAAAAATAAAAAAATCCTATTCTGTTATTGTAAAATACGGTAGAAAAGTAACTTTTTCTAAAATGTAGTAACAAGAGTTTTTATTAAGTTTTTCTTAAAGGAACTTGATTTATTGTTAGTTACTTTCAAAAAAACATTAACGAATATTTTCTATTGTTACCTTTAGCTAAAAATGAATGTGTTAACAAATAATTAGTGTTACTTTTTAAAATTGTAATATAATATCTATGTTACTTTTCATGTTTGTGTTAATATTTAAAAAATGAGAAAAGAAATTTTAAAAATTTTAAAAATTTTAAAAATTTAAAAAAAATTTAAAAAGAATGCGTAAATAATTAGTGTTACTTTAAAAAATTATAAAATAATATCCATGTTACTTTTCATGTTTGTGTTAATATTCAAGTAATGGAGAAATTAAATTTAAAATGTGAAATTTTCCAAAATATATTTCAATTTAGAAACAAAAAAAAGATGATAATAATAATAATAGTCATTGCTTTGTTTTCTAATTAAATTTTCGTAAATATAAAAAATTCAAGGCTTATCTAAATCGGGAGAAGGAAAATTTTTGATTTTAAAAATATGGCAACACTGGATTCTTGTTGATCGACAAATAGAGGCAAGTTGCTTGATTTGGCGAACACTTTACCAAATAAGGTTTGTTGGGTCGATTCGTTTTTTGTCCCTTCTTTATGTTTGTAGTAGGAATTTACACATCTTCCATTGCATAGAGAGCAAAAATTCATATTTTTTTGAAATGGAAATAAAAAAAGGAAGAAAAATTTTCAAAAATATTAATTTGAACACGGATTTTTTTAAGATTGCTGGTACTTTTTTAAAAATAAATTTTTTTTTGTCGTTTTTAACAATTTTGGGTAATTTAGAAATACTTTCGGTAATTGATGTCAAAAATTGCGGTAATTTATGGAATTTTCGGTGGTAATTTTTGTCACATTCTGGTAATTTAGACAAAAAAATTGGTAATTTTTAGAAATTTTCGGTACTTTATGCGGAAAGTTTTCGTAATTTATGGTAAAATTTGAAAATTTATTCTTGTATTTAATAAAATTCTGGCACTTTTGAGACATTTTGGTAATTTACGGAAAGTTTTGGTAATTTTAGTAATTTATAGAAGTAATTTAATAATTTTTTTATAAAATTTTTTAGTCATTTTTGAAAAAATTTGATAATTTTTTCAATTATAATATCGAAATTTTTGAAAATTGTTGTCAAATTACGGAAAATTATGGTAATTTCTAGAAAGTTTTGCAAATTTTGGTAATTTATAGAGTAATTTGAAAAAAATTTAAAAGCTTTTTTTTTACTTTCTGCAGAAGGTTTTGAAAATTTATAGAAAATTTTAAAAATTTATAGTATGTTTTGAAAATTAATAGAAAGTTTTCAAAATTTATAGAAAGTTTTGGTAATTTATGGAATGTTTTGGTAATTTTAGAAATTTAGAAAACAATTTGAAAAATTATAGAAAATTTATGGTAATTTATTTAAAATTTTAATAATTTTGGAATTTCATGGAAAAATTTTACAATTTGTAGAAAGTTTTCGTTAATTTTTTAAACATTTTAGTAATTTTTGGCAAGTTTTGGTAATTTTAGGAATTTATAAAACAATTTGGAAATTTATTTTAAAAAATTTCGCAATTTATAGAAAGTTTTTATCTATTTGGAATTTTATAGAAAAAAAATTATAATTAATGGAAAGTTTTGTCGATTTTTGCAAAATTTTGGTAATTTCGAGAAAGTTTAGGTAATTTTTTCAAACATTTTTCTACTTTATGGAATATTTTCGTAATTTTTTGAATAATTCGAAAATTTATACAAAAGTTTCGGTAATTTATGGAATGTTTTGGTAATTTTAGAATTTTAGAAAACAATTTGGAAATTTATAGAAATTTGTGGTAATTTATGTAAAATTTTCTTAAAGTTTGGAATTTTTTGTTTAAAATTTACAATTTATAGAAAGTTTTCGTAATTTTTTAAACATCTTAGTAATTTTTGGAAAGTTTTCGTAATTTTAGGAATTTATAAAACAATTTGGAAATTTAAGGAAAAAAATTCGTAATTTATGGAAGGTTTTATTTACTTTGGAATTTTATAGAGAAAATTGATAATTTATGAAAAGTTTTGTCAATTTTTGCAAAATTTTGGTAATTTCTAGAAAGTTTAGGTAATTTTTAAGAACATTTTTCTACTTTATGGAATATTTTTATAATTTATAGAATAATTCTAAAATTTTTAGAAATTTTTAGAATTTTTGTATTTTTTTAAAAAGTTTTTGTAATTTTTCAAACCTTTTGGTAATTATTAAAACATTTTGGTAATTAATGAAAACTTTTGGTATATTTCGTAATTTATAGAAAAAATGTACAACTGTTTAGAAAGTTTTTGTAATTTTTGAAACAATTTATTTTAGTTGCGGAAAATTTTCTCAATTTTTACATCATTTTGGTAATTTGTAGAAAAATTTTAGTTATTTTTAGAAAAAAATTTGGTCATGTTTAGAAATTAATTTAATTTAAATAAATAAAAAACACTACTTTTAAAATTTTATTCATTTAAATAAATAGAAAAAAATGATAAATTATTAAAAACAAATAAAATATTAATAAATAGTAAAAAAAAAGTAATAAACACAAGAAAGAATTTGGAATCAAAAGCAGAAGTGAAAAGTGTCTGACCAAAATTGACTTTATCTACTGATACGGTCGACACTTTACTTCTACAATATTATTTACCAATTCCTTAACATATATTCTAAATAGAAAAATCATTATAAAAATTTCCTCACAATACATAAATTTTATTTTTTTATATTTCCAAAGTAAAATAATTAAATCCTAATTTCGTAAAATTTGCATAAAATTTGCAGAAAAGATTTTTTTCCCATCCCAATAAGTTTATGGTGATTTTTATAATTTAGAAAAAGTTAATTTAATTTTTCAAATCCTAACGGCTTTTCTTTAATAGACAATATAAAAAATTTATTTTCCTCTCCTTTCTTTCTTTCTTTATTATTATTTTTTTTTTACTTCAATAATATAAAGTGTGAATGGTGACATAAATTATTGTATATAATTACAACAAGCATCTCGTTTTCCTTAACATACATTTTATAATATTTTACAAGTGGTAATGCACTAAAACTATAGGCAACGGTAGATTATTGTATATATATATATATATACATTTATATTGTGTCATTCTGCCAAGCGCATTTTCAGTGATTATTTCACATGGCATCGCGGTCAGTGCACCTATTCCCGTAAATCACTCACGGAGCCAATTTGGCTCGTTTATCTTCAAAAAAAAAAAAGAAAAAAAAATTACCACATAAAAATCCAAACGGATTATTATTATTTTTTTTGGAAAAATATTGATTATTTTTATTCATATTCACTTTAATTTACGTTCATTTTTCAACCAGTAACAATGTTACTCGTCATACAAAAAAAGTAACAATTTCGGTTTTTTATATTCGTTTGTATTTTTATTGTTAAAATTGTTCATTTTTTTTCTAAATTCTATAGAGTAACAATGTTACTCATAATGCCGAAAAGTAACAATTTCTGCTCTTTTATTCTTCTTATTAATTTCATTTTTTTTGAATCTGTTAATATTCATCTTTCTGAGTTCTACAGACCTTATTTCTTGATGAGTAACAATGTTACTCGTAATACAAAAAAGTAACAAACTATGTCTTTTTTTATTTCGTTTTTATTTCTATTGTTGATAATTTAATATTTTTCCTTTCTCTAAACTCTGTAGAGTAACAATGTTACTCATAATATCGAAAAGTAACAATTTCTGTTTTCCTATTTTTCTTCTTAATTTTATTTTTCTGAAAATTTTATTATTTCTCCTTCCCAGGAATGTAGGCTTTATTTCTTGATGAGTAATAATATATATATATATATATATATTTATTATATATAATACCCCTGTATATAGTAAAGTCACGTTCGTTACTTTTTCCAAAAAGTTACTAATGTTAATGTTACATTTTATTTTGACACATTTTTTTAGTTAAAAAATAAAAAAAAATTCGTCAAAGTTACTTGTGTTTTTGTTACTTTTTAAAAGTAGTAAAAAAATGTAAAAGTTAGTTTTTGAAAACAGTAACAAATGTTAAAGTTACTTTTTGAAAAAAGTAACAATTGTAAAAGTTACTTTTTGAAAAAAGTAACAATTGTATAAGTTACTTTTTGAAAAAGTAACAATTGTAAAAGTTACTTTTTGAAAAAAGTAACAATTGTATAAGTTACTTTTTGAAAAAGTAACAATTGTAAAAGTTACTTTTTGAAAGTAGTAACAAATGTCAAAGTTACTTTTTGAAATCAGTAACAAGCCTTGCGGTTACTACATTGAAAATAGTAACAAACGTTGAAATTACTTTTTTTAATGTATTAACAAGTATTGAAGTTACTTCTCGAATAAAGTAACAAAAGTTAAAGTTGCTTTTTGAAAGAAGTAACAATTGTAAAAGTTACTTTTTGAAAAAGTAACAATTGTAAAAATTCCTTTTTGAAAATAGTAAGAATTGTAAAAGTTACTTTTTGAAAATAGTAACAAATGGCAAAGTTACTTTTTAAAATCAGTAACATGCCTTGCGGTTACTACATTGAAAATAGTAACAAACGTTAAAATTACTATTTTTAATGTATTGACAAGTATTGAAGTTGCTTCTCGAATAAAGTAACAAAAGTTAAAGTTGCTTTTTGAAAGAAGTAACAATTGTAAAAGTTACTTTTTAAAAAAGTAACAATTGTAAAAATTCCTTATTGAAAATAGTAAGAATTGTAAAAGTTACTTTTTGAAAATAGTAACAAATGGCAAAGTTACTTTTTGAAAATAGTAACAAATGGCAAGGTTACTTTTTAAAAACAATAACAAGCCTTGCGATTACTACATTGAAAATAGTAACAAACGTTGAAATTACTTTTTTTAATGTATTAACAAGTATGGAAGTTACTTCTCGAATAAAGTAACAAAAGTTAAAGTTGCTTTTTTAAAGAAGTAACAAAAGTTAAAGTTGCTTTTTAAAAGAAGTAACAATTGTAAAAGTTACTTTTTGAAAATAGTAACAAATGGCAAAGTTACTTTTTGAAAATAGTAACAAATGGCAATGTTACTTTTTGAAAATAGTAACAAATGACAAAGTTACTTTTTAAAAACAGTAACAAGCCTTGCGGTTACTACATTGAAAATAGTAACAAACGCTGAAATTTCTTATTTTAATGTGGTAACAAGTATTGAAGTTACTTCTCGAATAAAGTAACAAAAGTTAAAGTTGCTTTTTGAAATAAGCAACAAGTTAAAGTTAAAGTTACTAATTAGAAAGTAGTAACAAGTTTTAGAATTACTTTTTCAAAGTAGTAACAAGTTTTGAAAGTACTTTTCGAAAGTATTAATAATGATATGTGTTACTTTTTGAATAGTAGTAACTTTATAATAATGTAACAAGTAACACTTTTCTTAATGTTACTAATGTTACTATTATTTTTAAAATTGCTGAAAATTTTACTGCTAGCGTTTTATTACAAAATTTCTTTACAATAGAAATGTTACTTCTCCGTTTAAGTTACTAATTTTAATGTTACTTTTGATTTGAATTTACTTATTGCAGTTACAACTGTTAATATTATTTTTCTCTTAAAGTTACTAGTGTTCTTGTTACTTTTTGTTAGTTACTTGAATTTGTGTTACTTGAACTTGTGTTACTTTTCGATTAGAGTTACTTGTATTTGTGTTACTATTTGAATGTTACTATTTTATTTTTATTTTTTGAATAACAAGTGTTATTGGCACTGATTTTTTTTAGTAACTTTATACAGTAACAAATGCAATGGACTTTATTTTTAAACAAGTAACAATGTTACTCATAGTACCAAAAAGTAACATTTTTTGTTTTTTTAAGTCTTTATTTCTTTTTTGTTTCTGTTACAAAAACACAAAAGGAATTATTTACATAGAAGAGACATTTTAATATATTCTCTGTTATAGTAGAACAATATTATCTCTCACTCTCACGTTACTTTTCAGCATTATAATAATGTCGTAGAATTTTTTTTCTTCTTCACCTTTTTTTTTGAATATTAATTATCACCAGGTCTTTGTTCCTTGTGAATTGAATAAAAGAGATTTCTGGTTTTCTTCTTCCTATATATATATATATATAGACAATAAACGCATGAATGCTCGCGAACTAAAGCCACAATAGCTATTGTACGGAATGCACATTCCTTATTGGATCATTTGCACGCAATTCCTAAACGCACTTCAGACTCTTTACCTTTCTTTGCGTTAAAATCAGTCGAGAATTTTCTCCCTAAACCAGAATTGCCAACTTCTTTAAAGGGTTAATTGAAATAAAAAACGTAAATTGAAAAGGTTACTGAAATTCTCAGCAAAATTACTTTTTAAATTAGAAAAAAATTTCATAAATTACAAAAATGTTGTAAAAAATACTAAAACATTCCAGAAGTTACCGAAAATTTTCCATAAATTACCGAAAATTTCAAAAAAAAAAAAAATGCGAATACTTTCCGTAAATTACCAAAACGGACTAAAAATTAACGAAAATACCCTTCAAGTTACTAAACTTTCCATAAATTACCAAAACATTCTAAAAAATTACACAAATTACCAAAATTTTCATAAATTACCAAAGTGTTTCATAAATTGTCACAACCCAAAGAGCAAAACCAAAAAAAAATCTGAAAAATCATTAAAAAAAACTTCTATAAATTTCCCAAATTACCAAAATGTTCCATAAATTACTAAAACTTACCAAAAATTACCGAAAATCGGGCATTTATTTACGGGTAACTATTTTAATAAATCTCATAATTAAAATGATTTTTCATATATTTTAAAACTATTTGTTAATAAATTTTTTTTAATTATTTGAAAAAAAAGGTTAATTCTTCGAAATTCAGGGCAAAAAGGGGAAAAGGAACTTGGACCATTTATTTCCTAGCAATTATTTCAATAAATATCCTATTTTCATTCATTTTTTCGCATCTTTCATTCTTCGTGACGCTCCTTAAAATTCTAAAAAATGAATTTTTTAAAACTTTTGAGAATTCGAAAATTGCCCGGAATTTGGACTTTTTGAAAAATATTTTTATCTTGCTAAATAACGTAAGACAATTGAAATAGAAAACGCCGCACAATAAAAAAAAGTTTAAAAATCTAAAAAATAGAATTTGATAAAAATTTTTGGGAAATTCAAAAATTGCCCACAATTTGGTATTTCAGAAAAATAATTTTGTTATCGCTAAATAATATAAAGAGATTGAAATAAAAAAGTATTGCTGTACAATTAAAAATAGAAAAAATTCTAAAAAATCAATTTTTAAAAATTTTTGCAAACTAAGACTTTGCCCGGATTTTGGAAATGACTAAAAATAATTTTTATATTGCTAAAAAAACATAAGAAAATTGAAACAAAATAACATTGCACAATAAGAAAAATTGCAAAAAAACTCAAGAATAAAGTTTGAAAAAATTTTCAATATTCAAAAAATTGCCCGCAATTTGAAATTTTTGCCAAATATTTCGGATATTGCTAAATAATTAGATATTTGAAATAGAAAACTTTGCATAACTAAAAGAATTGGAAAAATCGAGAAATTAGAACTTGAAAAATGTTTCAAAATTCAAAAACTGCCCGGAATTTGGAATTTTTTAAATTATTTTGGTTTTTGCTAAATCATATAGGATGACTGAAATGAAAAATATTACTGCATAATGAGAAAAAGAAAAAATTCTAGAAAAATATTATAAAAAATTTTGAAAATTAGGAAATTTGCCCGAAATTTGGAATTTTTGAAAAATAATTTTGTTATTGCTAAAGAATATAAGATAATTGAAATAAAAAATATTACTGCATAATGGGAAAAAGAAAAAATTCTAGAAAATAAATTTTTTAAAAATTTTGAAAATTAAGAAATTTGCCCGGAATTTGGAATTTTTGAAAAATATTTTGGTTTTTTGCTATATCATATAAGATGAATGAAATAAAAAATATTACTGCATAATTAGAAAAAGAAAAAAATTCTACAAAATATTTTTTTAAAAATTTTGAAAATTAAGAAATTTGCCCGCAATTTGGAGTTTTTGAAAAATAATTTTGTTACTGCTATATCATATAAGATGAATGAAATGAGAAATATTACTGCATAATGGGAAAAAGAAAAAATTCTAGAAAATAAATTTTTAAGAAATTTGCCCGGAATTTGAAAATTTTGAAAAAGAATTTTGTTATTGCTAAAGAATATAAGATAATTGAAATAAAAAATATTACTGCATAATGGGAAAAAGAAAAAATTCTAGAAAATAAATTTTTAAGAAATTTTGAAAATTAAGAAATTTGCCCGGAATTTGAAATTTTTGAAAAAGAATTTTGTTATTGCTAAAGAATATAAGATGATTGAAATGAGAAATATTACTGCATAATGGGAAAAAGAAAAAATTCTAGAAAATAAATTTTTTAAGAAATTTTGAAAATTAAGAAATTTGCCCGGAATTTGGAACGTTTGAAAAATAATTTTGTTATTGCTAAAGAATATAAGATGATTGAAATAAAAAATATTACTGCATAATGGGAAAAAGAAAAACTTCTAAAAATAAATTTTTAAGAAATTTTGAAAATTAAGAAATTTGCCCAGAATTTGGAATTTTTGAAAAATATTTTGGTTTTTTGCTATATCATATAAGATGAATGAAATAAAAAATATTACTGCATAATGGGAAAAAGAAAAAATTCTAAAAATAGGATTTGATAAAAATTTTTGGGAAATTCAAAAATTGCCCAGAATTTGGAATTTCAGAAAAATAATTTTGTTATCGCTAAATAATATAAAGAGATTGAAATAAAAAAGTATTGCTGTACAATTAGAAATAGAAAAAATTCTAAAAAATGAATTTTAAAAAATTTTTGCAAACTAAGAATTTGGGCCGGATTTTGGAATTTTTGAAAAATATTTTCGTTTTTTGCTATATCATATAAGATGAATGAAATAAAAAATATTACTGCATAATGGGAAAAAGAAAAAAATTCTAGAAAATAAATTTTTAAGAAATTCTAAAAATTAAGAAATTTGCCCGGAATTTGGAATTGACTAAAAACAATTTTTATATTGTTAAATAACACAAGACAATTGAAATAGAACTCGTTGCACAATAAAAAAAATTGTAAAAATCTAGAAAAAATTTGGAAAATTCAAAAATTGCCCTGAATTTGAAGTTTTTTGAAAATATTTTTTTTTGATATTCCTAAATAATATATGACAATGAGAGTAAAAAATATTCTACAATAAAAAAATTTAAATTATTAAAAAAAAAAGGTTTAGGGAAAAATAATAATTTTTCGAAATAAAAAAATAATATATATTAGAAAAAGAGAAGAGGAAGAAGAAAAAGAGAAAGAGAGAGAGGAAAGATTTTAAGCACTTTTCTAAAAATATAATGCGCGCCGGGGCGCAGAAAAGAAAAATGTAAAGCTCTCTCTCTCTCTCTCTCTCTCTCTCGCTCTCTCGCTCGGCCTTAGGTATGCAAAAGGCCGCGTTACTGTAATGATATTCCGGCAGATAGTGCGTCGTGCTCTTATCTCCTTTAAACGGTCCCACGCTTAAATAAAGGTAGATACGATGTTACTTCCTACGCGGTTTTGTCAACGACAACATACAACGACAACGACAACGTGTCCGCAACAGAGAAAAGATATGTATGTCACGCCGATTTCGCTCATCATGCCACAAGCGTTTCTTCGCAAAAATTTATACATATACATATATTTTATTCATGTCCGGAGTTCCCGATTCCAGGTACATGGAACACGCACGATTTTTGGAATCAAGATTAAAGAAGCACAATAAAAAACCAAAAAAAAAAAAAAAAACAGAATTTCTATTCTCAACTCCTTCTATATAGAGAGATCTATACGAAATCGTGACTGAGTGAGCGAAAGAGGGACAGAAAACAAAAAATAAAAAAAATTGTTATTCAATCTTGATAACATAGTCCCATAAAGATGACAAAAAAAAATTTTTTTATCGAATTTTCAAAAAAATTTACATTTCTATTTTTCAAATATTATTTTAACAACAATTTACAAACCTTTCCATTGTTTTCTCTGCCAATTTCTCCCCCACACGTCTTTTGCCCCGTTTTGCCCGGAATTTCAAAATTTTTTTTTCCCAAATTAACTTTATTTTTGTTAAAAAGAAATGACAAAAAAGTAATTAAATATCGAGAGTTATTAAAACAATTGCCGGAAGTTACCTTTTTGCCCTTAATTACCCGGAATTTTGAATATTTAAAATTTTTTCAAAATTGATTTTACATTCTATTTAAGAAGACGTGATGGAAAAAAAACACGAAGAAACGATTCAATGAGAAGATTTATTAAAACAAATGCCCCCCGATGTTTCGTTCCCTTCTTGCCCCTTTTTGCCCGGAATTTTGTATTTTCCAAATTGTTTCAAATTTAATTCTATATTTTTTAAGAAGACTCAGAGTGACAATTAAATGACGAGATTTATTAAAATAATTATCCGGATGTAAATTCCTCAAAAATTCCCTTTTCCTCTTTGCCCTGAATTTTGTAGTTTCGAAAATTTTTTCCAAAGTTATTTTGTAATTTTTTAAAAAGACACGAAGAAAACAGTTAAATGTAGAGAATTTTTTTTTTGAAATAATTGCCCAAAATTCCCTTCCCCTCCTTTTTAATTAACCGAAGTTTCTTTTTCTATTTGGCCAATTTTGCCCCGAATTACAGACTTTGGAAAATTTTTTTTCATATTAATTTTAACAAGTTTATTAACAAATATGGTAAAAAGATATAGGAAAACATAATTAAATAACGAGATTTATGAAAATATTTTCAAAATAATTGCCCGGAATTAAATACCCGAAGTCTCCATTTTGCCCTGAATTTTGGTTTTTCAAAGTTTTTTTTTACAAACTTCATTTAATATTTTCTGAAAACAATGTAAATACAATTGAATTTCAAGATTTATGGAAAATAATTACAAGGAAATAAATTATCATAGTTCTCTTTTCTCTTTGAAATAGATTTTTGCCCGGAATTTTGGGTTTTTAAAATTTACGGCAAAATTTATTCTCTATTTTTTTTTTTATTGCTGAGAAGAAAAAACAAATAAGTTTAATGTCCTTAATAGGAAACTTCTTGAAGAAAAGCAAAAAATGCTCTTCACATTTAGCCCGAAAATTTTGAATTTTTGGTCAGATTTTAAAATTTCAAAATTGCGGATCCAAAAAAAAAATCGACAATGATTTTTAAAAAATTGACTGAATTCAGTTGAAATTTGTCACTCGGGGGTTTTTGGGGTCGCTGATTACGAATTTGAGGTCAGTTTTCAAAAATTCAAAATGGCGGATCCAAAATGGCGGGAATGATTTTTTAAAATTGACTGAATTTCGTTGGAAATTGTCACTCGGGGGTTTTTGGGGTCGCTGGTTACGAATTTGAGGTCAGTTTTCAAAAATTCAAAATGGCGGATCCAAAATGGCGGGAATGATTTTTTAAAATTGTCTGAATTTCGTTGGAAATTGTCACTCGGGGGTTTTTGGGGTCGCTGGTTACGAATTTGAGGTCAGTTTTCAAAAATTCAAAATGGCGGATCCAATATGACGGTTAACTTAAAAAAATTTAATTAAAATCGATTGGCATTCGTAATTAAATTATTTTTAAAGTAGCCTAATGTTAATTACAAGTATAATTTTAATATTACAAATGTAAACTTTAGAATAATTTAAATTGAATTTAAAAAAAAAAATTTTTTTCTGTGTTACAGAATGTACATTTGGAAAACAAATTCGTGAATTGGGTTCAACGTGGCATCCCGATTTGGGACCTCCTTTCGGCGTGATGTTCTGCATAAAATGCGAGTGTGTACCAGTAAGTGATTTCTTTCTATGACTAAAAATTAAATAAAAAATATCAAAACCACCCTTAAGATTTAAAAGTAACGATTTTTGTCATTTACAGTTATTAAATTATTAATAATTAATTATTAAATAATTGATAATTATCAAATAATTAATAATGAATAAATAATTATAAAACAATTAATAATAATAAACAAGTTATAAATAAATAATTATTAAACTGTTAATAATAAACAAATATTCAATAAAAAATTATTAAACAGTTAATAATAAACAAATATTCAATAAGAAATTAATAATAAACAAATAATTATTAAAAAATTGGTAATAAACAAATAATTAGTAAAAAATTGGTAAGAAACAAATAATTATTAAAAAATTGGTAATAAACAAATAATTAGTAAAAAATTGGTAAGAAACAAATAATTAGTAAATTATAATTATTAAATAATTAATCATAAATAAATAATTATTAAGTAATTAATAATAAATAAAAAATTGGTAAGAAACAAATAATTAGTAAATTATAATTATTAAATAATTAATCATAAATGAATAATTATTAAGTAATTAATAATAAATAAAAAATTTACTATGATTTTTTAATTTATCGTTATTAGTTCATTAACAATTATTAGGCGATTAAAAGTTATTTAGTGATTAAAAATTATTAAGTAACTAGTAATTATTGGCCATTCAATAATTATCAATACGAAGTGAATAAATAAAATAATAAAAATAATAATTTAATAAAATAAAAAGATCGAAACGAAGCAAATAGGAAATTAGTAAATAAGAAAATAAATAATTGAAGTAAATAATAAAATAATTGATTAAAATAAATAATAAAATAATTATTTAAAATAAATAATAAATAGATTATAGAAAATAACATTTTTTGGTAATTTATTTGTGTAAATATTGAAATAATTAATTAAAATAAATAATAAAATAATAACATTTTGCTTCTTTTTTTTGGTATAAATAATAAAATAATTAGTTAAAATAAATAATAAAATAATTAGTTAAAATAAATAATAAAATAATTAGTTAAAATAAATAAAATAATTAGTTAAAATAAATAATAAAATAATTATTTAAAATAAATAAAATAATTAGTTAAAATAAATAATAAAATAATTATTTAAAATAAATAAAATAATTAGTTAAAATAAATAATAAAATAATTATTTAAAATAAATAATAAAATAATTATTTAAAATAAATAATAAATAAATTATAGGAAATAACATTTTTGTTAAGAAAATTTAATTACAAAACTTTACAAATTTCCCAAACAACACATTAATAATTCACAACAAGAATAAAATATTTTATCTCATAGCTAATTATAATTTTAAATTTATTTAATTTAATGAAATAATATTTTTAAAAAAAAATGCCTAAAAAAAAGAAAAAATTTTCTTGAAACTTGAAGAAAAGAAGAAAAGAAGAAGAAGGAGAAATAGATAATAATATATTTTCACGCCTCACTTGCGATGAGATATATACTCATCTCGTCTATACATTCAACATAAATCAATTTATAAAATGAAAATAAAAGGGGCCTATGTTTATTGCCGTGTAGATTGAAGGGGAAAAAAAGTGTTTTGATAAATTGATTTAATGAAATCATTAAAATAAATTAATTTAGATCAATGGTGAAGTGATAATTTCAAAACTTCGCACGAAGACCGAATTCCACTCTGATCGCGTAATAATTATCATTTGCATTCAAAGAGTGATACTACTCTTGTGTGTTGTACGTATCGAGAATTCCTCCGTGTTTACACCGACAATGGTCATTAAAAATCTTGACTGCTTTTTATTATTATTATTTTTTTATTATTATTATTAATCTGGTATTTTTTTTTTTTTTTTTTTGAAAGAAAAGAATTTTTATTTTTTTTCTTCTAAATTTTTTATTTTTTTCGTTTTTATAGTTTAAATGCGTCAAACCCTTCTTGTAATATATAATAAACATTGTTTACTATTTATTTACTATGTTTAATATTTTTATTTTTTTTTTATTTTTTAAAATAAGTTTTTAACATTTTTAGAATTTTTTTGTTAATATTTTTTTAAATATGTTTTTAAAATTTTAATTATTTTATTATATGTCAATAAATATTAAACTATAATTGTTAATAAATAAAGAGTAAATAAATAAAAAGTAAAAAAATAAAAATTAAATAAATAAAAAGTAAATAAATATAAATTGAATAAATAAAAAGTAAATAAATATAAATTGAATAAATAAAAATTGAATGAATATAAAGTGAATAAATAAAAATAGAATAAATAAAATGTAAATAAATAAAAATTGAATGAATAAAAAATAAATAAGTAAAAAGTAAATATATGAAAATTGAATAAATAAGAAGTAAATAAATTAAAATTGAATAAATAAATAATAAATTAATAAAAATTGAATAAATAAAAAGTAAATAAATGAAAAGTAAGTAAATAAAAATAAAATATTTAAAAAGAAAATAAAGAAAATAAAAATAAATAAACATTTAATAATTTAATAAATAAAATAAATAATAATACAAAAATAAATATGAATTAAATTGAAATAATAATGAAAATAATAGAAAAAATATAAATAACAGAAAAAAAAATTTTTTTAAACTCAAATATTATTTTTTTTTAAATTTGGTAGAATTATTTTTACAGAAATTTAAAGAAAAAACTATTTTTTTCAATATTTAAGGAGAAAAATTTTTTTGGTATCAATTTAGTGTCAAAAAGTAGAAAAAAATTTTAATTAATAAAAAAAATTCCGTATATTTTTTAAAAAGTTTTTGGGAGTTTTTGTTTTGTAAATTTAACTATTAAAAGCAAAAAAAAAAATTTCTTTTATAAAAACGTAGTGAATTGAAAATTGATTAAATAATAAATTTATTTTGTTCTTTTCAGTGTGAAAATAATTAACAAATATTTACTATTATTTTGTTTTTATTATTTATTCATTAATTAATTTACAGGCGTTTAAATTATTTATTTCGTTAAAAATTTGAAACAATTTTTTTTTATTTTTAAACTCAAATATTTTAACAAATTATTTATTTAGCAGAATTATTTTCAAATTATTATTATTATTATTTTTTTTATTATTTTTTATTATTATTATTATTATTTATTATTATTATTTTTATTATTATTATTATTTTTATTATTATTATTATTATTATTATTATTATTATTTTTATTTTTATTATTATTATAATAATTATTTTTATTTTTATTATTATTATTATTATTATTATTAAAATATTAAAATTAAATATTATTAAATAATGAGTAAATGTTAAAATAAAAAAATTTTTTTAAATAAAAATATTAAAATTAAAATGAAATAATAATTATTTTTATTATAAAAACAAAAAATGAACCAGTTTTGTAAAAAGAAAAAAAAAGTGGAGGGAGAAATTTTTGTATTGCTGTTCATTTTTTTAGTATCAATTTAGTGTCAAAAAGTATCAAAAATTATTTAAAAAAATTTTTTTGATGTTTTTTTTGGTTTCAATTTTTTGTAAAATGACAGAAAAAATATTTTTCTCTTAAAAAACAGAAGTAATTATTAATCAATGAAGCAATTAATTTACTTTGTTCCTTTTTTGCTGCCGAAAAGCGATTAAGAAATATTTTTTTTTCTTCATTATTTATTTAAATAAAAAATAAAAAATGATTTTATTTAAATAAAAAATAAAACATGTTTTTATTTAAGTAAAAAATAAAACACGTTTTTATTTAAGTAAAAAATAAAACATGTTTTTATTTAAGTAAAAAATAAAACATGTTTTTATTTAAGTAAAAAATAAAACATTTTTCTATTTAAAAAATCTAATTTTTAATTAAACAAATAAAACATTTTTCTATTTAAGAAATCGAATTTCTAATTAAATAAATAAGAATATTTTTCAATTTAAGCAAAAAAAAACCATTGTTTATTTACTTTTTTAGCTCATAGACTTCAAAAAATGAATTAAATTTCAATTTACTACTATTTTTCTTCCCAAAATCAAAAAAAGAACCAGTTTCCTAAAAAGGAAAAAAAAGTGAGGGGAAAGAATTTTTTTTTTTTTTATTTCAACTTGAATTATTTTCAATCCGATATAAAACAATTGCCTCTGTGTTTTAGTGGTGTGTATCTATGTTTGGAAATCGGGATTATCAGGAGACGGTCACGAGTGTTTTTTTTTTTTTTTTTTTTTTTAATGCCGAGTCAATTCAAGTTTTACTAGAGAGACAGAGAGATTACACACTCTGAGTTCTCTCTTTCTCTCTCTCTCCCCTTTTAGGAACGAATAAGAAGAGAAGTTGCCCGTCTCGCGATCTCCGTTCGTATGAAACTCTCGCACTGTTGGCTTTAGAATCGTTTGTCGTTGATCGTTTGGAATGGCGACGCCCGCCTTATTTTTAGGCTTCGAAGGAACGACATTCGCGCTTTAGTGTGCATAAGAAGCTATTGATAGGTCGTCCTCTTCTCACGGGGGGATAAAAGAGAGAAAAAGAAAATAAAAATACGAAAAAAAGGAAAAAAAGAAAGGCGAAAAAAAATTTAAGACACACAAGGAAGAACAAGAAAACAAACGCCAAAGACGATTTTTATTTTTATTTATTTATTTATTTTTTTTTTTTTGAGAAGAAGCGCAACGAAGATACTTTGTTGTAAATGTTAACTGGTCTCTCTCTCTCCCACTCTCCCTTTTTTCTCTTTTTCACTCTCTCTCTCTCTCTCTCTCTCTCTCTCTCTCTCTCTCTCTCTCACTCTTTTTTTCTCTCTCACTTTCCCTTTTAAAGAAAGACAAAAAGAAAAAGAAAGAGAGAACTCGCTAAAATGTACAAAACGACCGAACGACAAAATTATCTCATACACCACACTCGATAAGATTACAAATGACAAATTATGTGTTTTCCTTTCATTAATTAATTATTTACCAGAGACGATTCAATATAAAAACGAAAAAAGAACATTGCATTTATTTACTAAACTCGTTTTTACAGACAATTAATTTTTAACTACCTTTAAATTTTGCAATTTAAAAGTATTTTTCAAACCATTCATTCACTTTGCCACAATATCTTAAATTTCAAGGAAAAAAGAGAAAGACTTTTGAAAAAAGGCAATTTTTTAGATCAGCCGTTTTGATTTTTTTAAAACTAACCTCAAATTCGTAATCAGTGACCCCAAAAATCCCCGAGTGACAAGTTTCATGCGAATTCAGTCAATTTTTAAAAAGCTCATCCGCCATTTTGGATCCGCCATTTTGATTTTTCGAAAACTAACCTCAAATTCATAATCAGCGACCCCAAAAACCCCCGAGTAACAAGTTTCATGCGAATTCTGTCAATTTTTAAAAAACTCATCCGCCATATTGGATCCGCCATTTTGAATTTTGAAAAACTGACTTTAAATTCGATATCAGCGACCCAAAAAACCCCCTAGTGACAAATTTCAACTGAATTCAGTCAATTTTAAAAAAACTTATCCGCCATATTGGATCCGCCATTTTGAATTTTGGAAATCTGACCTCAAATTCGAAATCAGCGACCCAAAAAACCCCCTAGTGACGATTTTCATGCGAATTCAGTCAATTTTTAAAAAACTCATCCGCCATATTGGATCCGCCATTTTGAATTTTCGAAAACTAACCTCTAATTCATAATCAGCGACCCCAAAAACCCCCGAGTAACAAGTTTCATGCGAATTCAGTCAATTTTTAAAAACTCATCCGCCATATTGGATCCGCCATTTTGAATTTTCGAAAACTAACCTCAAATTCGTAATCAAAGACCAACAAAAACTCCTAGTGACAAATTTCAACTAAATTCAGTCAATTTTTAAAAAACTCATCCGCCATATTGGATCCGCCATTTTGAATTTTGAAAATCTAACTTGAAGGAAAAACTTCATCTATAAGAAGGAAATTTTTTTCAAACATTTGAAATTAAAAAATTCCGGGCAAAATATAAAAGTATTTTTAAATATAATAATTATAACTGAATATTTGCTTTTCATTAATATTTTTCTTCCAAGTGCTATAAAGTAAATTTTCTTGAAAAAAAGACATTCCTTCATTTTTCAATCCAAAAAAATAAAAAATGAAAAATCCGGGCAAAATTTGAAAACTGTTCTTTTAATAAAATTTCTTTCTTAGAATTTTAATTCTTTTTATTCTTTAACTTCAAGGTTTTTCAGGTCACTCAAAAAGAATTAAAAACGAAATCGAAATTTCCGGGCAAAACCAAAATGTTCTTTTCCAAAAAATCCGGGCAACTTATTTTCAGGCAATTATTTTAGTAAATGTCATCATTTAATTATTTTTTTATATTTCTTAAGAAATATGAAACTTAATTTTGAAAAAAAAATTTTAATTGTCATTAAACTTGTTAAAGTTAATTTCATAAAAATATTTAAAAATCAAAAATTCCGGGCAAAAAAAAAGAAAAGCGAGAAAGAAATCCGAGGGCAAATATTTTAATAAATTTCGTTATTAAATTGGTATTTCGTGTCATTTTAATATATTTCCTACTAAATTTGTTACAATTTATTTTGGAAAAGAAGATTAAATCCAAAATTCCGGGCAAAAAAAGTTAGGGAAGAAAGGAAACTCGATCTAATTTCTTTAATAAATTTTATTTTTTTTTATTTATCGTCCTATCTCTACAATAACAAATTAATGTAAAATACATTTTGAAAATTTTTTTTGAAAATTCAAAATTCCGGGCAAAAGGAGGCTGGGCCAAATGAACTACCGGGCAATAATTTTTTAATAAAACTCGGCATTTAATTGTTTTTTCGTGTCTCTATATCGAGTGTAAAATTTATTTTTTGATATTTTCGAAAATTTAAATTTCGGGCAAAATGGAGTATAGAGCGAAATGAACTGCCGGGCGAAAATTTTATTAAAACTCGGGATTTAATTGTTTTTTGTGTCTCTTTATCAAATATAACATTAATTTTGTGAAATTTTCGAAAATTTAAAATCCTGGGCAAAATGGGGCAGGGGGAAATGAATGAGTTTTATTTTTAATAAAACTCGGCATTTAATTATTTTTTCGTGTCTCTTTATCAAAATTTAAAATTAATTTTGTAAATTTTTTTGAAAAATCAAAATTCCGTGCAAAAAGGGGCAGGAGAAAATGAACATTCGAGAAATTCTTTCAATAAAATTAGTCGAATAAATGGTTTTTCTTGTCTTTTTATTGAATATAAAAAATTATTTTGAAACGTTTTTGGAAAATCAAAATTCCGGGCAAATTGGGGCAGAAGAAAATGAACTTCCGGTCAATTATTTTTTAATAAAACTCGACATTTAATTATTTTTTCGTGTCTCTTTATCAAATATAAAATTAATTTTGTTAATTTTTTTGAAAAATCAAAATTCCGGGCAAAAAGGGGCACGAGAAAATGAACATTCGAGAAATTCTTTCAATAAAATTAGTCGAATAAATGGTTTTTCTTGTCTTTTTATTGAATATAAAAAATTATTTTGAAACGTTTTTTGAAAAAGCAAAATTGCGGGCAAATTGGGGCAGAAGAAAATGAACTTCCGGGCAATTATTTTTTAATAAATCTCGGCATTTAATTGTTTTTTCTTGTCTCATTAGCAAATAAAAAATTAATTTTGAAAATTTTTTGAAAATTCAAAATTCCGGGCAAAAACGGGCAGGGGGGAAATGAAACTATTACAACAAACGGAGAAAGAAAAATATACACTGGAGGGGGAAATGCAAAATAACAAAAGAATGTGTTAACCAAAAAAAGTTAGGGGCTAAAATGAAAAAAACAAAAAAGAAAAAAAACCGCAGGGATGGGAAGGTAAAAAGAAAAAAAAGAAAAAAAACGTTCGCATAGCCCACTGAAGGTGGTAACGAAGAAAAAAATTTTAATTAACAATTTAAAGTCGTGGAAAGGAGGGGGGGGGGCAGAGAGTAAATGTGAGAAAGTGAAAAAAAATTATTCTCAATTTAATTTTATTTCCTTTTTTTTATTACTGCCATTATAATAAAGGAGTCAATGAGTTTTTTTTAAAGCATATATCTCGTCATCCTCCATTAATAGAGTTTACGAAGTTGTCCCGTTCTAAATAATATTCGTAAAATGATTTCAATAAAATGTGTGCACATATTATGTATATATATATATGTAGATGGACTATAAATGTGAGAGCCGGACTATAAATGATTGTGTCATCAGAATACGATTAGTCTTGATTAAGTCTGCGATGATGATGATGCAATCAATCAACATTTCATCAATTACATAAAATTTACGACTAAAAAAAAATTTACATTTATATCACATATGAATTAATTAATAAATTATATTGTAAATACTTTATACGAGTAAGTGTATTCTTTTTTTTTTTTTTTTTTTTGTTAATTATTTTTCGGTTGCAGACGTTTTTTTTAGAAGGGGGAGGATTTATTGTTTACTGGCCTTAAATTCGGGGAAAATAACCTTAAAAATTAGTAATGTAGGAAAGGAACGAAATTTTATGGTGTTTTTTTTTAATTTTAGTTGTTTTCGGGGTTTATTGTCCATTGGCCTTAAATTGAGAAATATAACCTAAAAAACTATTTGACAAAATTTTTTTCATTTTTAAAAAACAATTTTTTATATCATTATTAATATTGTAGCAATTTTGGAAATTTATTGTTCATTGGCCTTAAGTTACAGGCCTTGACAAACATAACCTCCAAAATTACTGTAAAAAAGGTTCTGAATTCGGTACTAAATTTTTTGAAATCTGTAGTAAATATCGATTTTAATGTCCATTGGCCTTAAATCGACAAACATAACCTTAGAAACTGTTGTTATAAAAGTTACAAAATTGAAAACAAATTTATTCGAAATATTGTAGTAATTTTCGAAATTTATTGTCCATTGGCCTTAAATTGAGGAACATAACCTCAAAACACTAATGGACGAAAGCTACCAAAAGTCGATACAAGATCATTAAAAATTGTAGCAATTTAAAAAATTTGTTGTCCATCGGCCTTAAATTGACAAAAAATAGTGGATTTTATTGTCCACTGGCCTTAATTTGAACAATGTAACCTCCAAAGATGAATGTACCAAAAAATACGAAATTCGTCAGAAAATTATTTTAAAATATATAAATTTTAGAAATTTATTGTACACTGGCCTTAAATTTACAAACAGTGGATTTTATTGTCTATTGGCCTTAATTTGAACAACATAACCTCCAAAGATGAATGTACCGAAAATTACGAACATCAACAAAAAATTATTTCAAAATGTAGCAATTTTAGAAATTTATTGTCCAT
Source organism: Leptopilina drosophilae (assembly GCA_032873175.1). Lineage (NCBI taxonomy): Eukaryota > Metazoa > Arthropoda > Insecta > Hymenoptera > Figitidae > Leptopilina > Leptopilina drosophilae. Next base: position 4,240,990 of record CM065486.1, read on the forward strand.
TGGTCTTAAATTAAAAAACATTGGGTTTTATTGTCCACTGGCCTTAATTGGATACAAAATTATTTCAAAATGTAAAAATTATTTTAGTGTGCCTTAATTCGACACAAAATTATTTGAAAAATATAGCAGTTTCAGAAATTTATTGTCCACTGGCCTTAAATTGACAAACAGTCGATTTTATTGTCTATTGGCCTTAATTGGATACAAAATTATTTGAAAATATAGCAGTTTTAGAAATTTATTGTCCACTGGCCTTAATTTGAACAATACAACCTCCAAAGATGAATGTACCAAAAATTACGAACATCGACACAAAATTATTTGAAAATATAGCAGTTTCAGAAATTTATTGTCCACTGGCCTTAAATTGACAAACAGTCGATTTTATTGTCTATTGGCCTTAATTTGAACAACATAACCTTCAAAGATGAATTGTACCAAAAATTACGAACATCGGCAAAAAATTATTTCAAAATGTAGCAATTTTAGAAATTTATTGTCCACTGGCCTTAAATTCAAAAACACTGGATTTTATTGTCTATTGGCCTTAATTTGAACTAATTGAACTAATTTGAAACTAATGTACGAAATTCGATACAAGATTATTTAAAATTGTACTGCTTTTTGGGATTTATTGTCCATTGGCCCTAATTTGAACAAAACATAACCTCAAAAACTATTGTAAAAACGATAAAAACTTGACAACTACATTATTTAAAATTTAAAGTACTTTTATTTATTCATTTATTTTCAATACTATTTTTTTTATATATTTACAATTAAATTTTATATTAAATTGGCCTTTAATTTTTCTTCTCCTTCTGCTTTTTTACAGATACAAAAGAAGAAGAGAATAATTGCCCGTGTACAATGCAGAAATATTAAAAACGAGTGTCCCAAATTGACATGCGATGAACCAGTATTACTTCCGGGACGATGTTGTAAATCCTGTCCAAATGACTACAGTAAGTAAAAAGTTTTTTTTTTTTAATGCGGCAATTAAGAAAGTCAGAACATTACGATTTATATTCTTTATGGTACTTCTGCAATTTTTATTTTCATCATCGACTTAAACAATGGCAATTGAGAAATTTTGCAAAATAACGGTTGTGGTTTACTATGAAAACAAAATCTATTAAATTAGCTTTTAAAAAATTCGTCAATCAAAGAGTTTTATTAGGTTAAAATAGTTACGAATTGTAGATAATTTTTTCAAAAAATCAAAATGTCGGAGCCAATATGGCGGTAATGCTTTTTAAAAAAATTATTTCAAAATGTAGCAATTTTAGAAATTTATTTCGCTTAAGATACGTCACTCGGGGTTTTTTTTGGGTCGCTGATTACGAATTTGGGGTCAGATTTCCAAAATTCAAAATGGCGGATCTTTTTTTTTTAATTTATTTATTTCACTTTAAAATTGTAACTCGGGGGTTTTTGGGTTCGCTGATTACGAATTTAATGCCGAGTTTTATTAAAAAAATTAATGCCCGGAAGTTCATTTCACCCAGTCCCTTTTTGCCCGGAATTTTGAATTTAAAAAAAAAATTTACAAAATGAATTTTACATTAATTTGTTGTTGTAGAGATAGGACGAAAAATAAAAAAAAAAAATTTATTGAAGAAATTAGCTCGAGTTTCCTTTCTTCTCTAACTTTATTTGCCCGGAATTTTGGATTTAATATTTTTTTCCAAAATTAATTATAACACATTTAGTAAGAAATATATTAAAATGACACAAAATACCAATTTAATAACGAAATTTATTAAAATATTTGCCCTCGGATTTCTTTATCGCATTTTTTTGCCCGGAATTTTTGATTTTAAAATTTTTTTTATGAAATTAACTTTAACAAGTTTAATAACAATTAAAATTTTTTTTCCAAAACTAATTTTACATTTCTTAAGAAGTATAAAAAAATAATTAAATGACGACATTTACTAAAATAATTGCCTGAAAATAAGTTGCCCGGATTTTTTGGGAATGGAACATTTTGGTTTTGCCCGGAAATTTCGATTTCGTTTTTAATTCTTTTTGAGGGACGTGAAAAACCTTGAAGTAAAGGATTAAAAAAGTAAAATTCTAGGAAAGAAATTTTATTAAAAGAAATTTTTAAATTTTGCCCGGATATTTCAATTTTTATTTTTTTTTTGGATTGAAAAATGAAGGAATGTCTTTTTTTCAAGAAAATTTACTTTGTAGCACTTAGCAGAAAAATTTTTAAGAAAATTCAAGTATTCAGTTTTTATTATATTTAAAAAATGCTTTTATATTTTGCCCGGAATTTTTTAATTTCAAATTTTTGAAAAAATTTCTTTCTTATAGATGAAGTTTTTCCTTCAGGTCAGATTTTCAAAATTCAAAATGTCGACAATGATTTTTAAAAATTGACTAAATTCAGTTAAAATTTGTCACTAGGGGTTTTTTTTGGGTCGTTGATTACGAATTTGAGGTTAGTTTTCAAAAAATCAAAATGGCGGCAATGATTTTTGAAAATTGACTGAATTCAGTTGAAACTTGACACTCGGGGGTTTTTGGGGTCGCTGATTACGAATTTAAGATTAGTTTTCGAAAATTCAAAATGGCGGATGCAATATGTCGGATAATTTTTTTTTAAATTGACTAAATTCGCATGAAAATCGTCACTAGGGGTTTTTTTGGGTCGCTGATTTCGAATTTGAGGTCAGATTTCCAAAATTCAAAATGGCGGATCCAATATGGCGGATAAGTTTTTTCAAAATCTATTTATTTCGCTCGAGATTTGTAACTCGGGGGTTTTTAAGGTCGCTGATTACGAATTAGAGGTTTGTTTTCGAAAATTCAAAATGGCGGATCCAATATGGCGGATGTGTTTTTTAAAAATTGAATGAATTCGCATGAAACTTGTCACTCGGGGGTTTTTGGGGTCGCTGATTACGAATTTGAGGTTAGTTTTTGAAAGTTCAAAATGGCGGATCCAATATGGCGGATGAGTTTTTTAAAAATTGACTGAATTCAGTTAAAACTTGTCACTCGGGGGTTTTTGGGGGCGCTGATTACGAATTTGATGTTAGTTTTCGAAAATTCAAAATGGCGGATCCAATATGGCGGATGAGTTTTTAAAAATTGACTGAATTCGTATGAAACTTGTTACTCGGGGGTTTTTAAGGTCGCTGATTATGAATTAGAGGTTAGTTTTCGAAATTTCAAAATGGCGGATCCAATATGGCGGATACTTCTTTCAAAAACTATGAAATTTGTTTAGAATTTGTCACTCGGGAGTTTTTGATGTTTGCTAATTGTTATATTATATTTAATATTATAAGATTATAAGATTATATATTATATTCCATATTATATACAATCTTATATATATATTACATTATTATATTATATTGTACATTATAATTTAATCAATGGTATATGTATATGTACGTCTAGGATCGTTATTTTCTCTATGTTGAGAACCAAAAGAAAAATCGATTTATCTTCTAAAAAGGTAAAGAGAAAACAGTTTCTCGCGTAAAGGAGACAAATGTGGATATATATGGGAAGAGAAGAGATGTTGACGTGAGAAGGTGGAAAGAGAGAGAGAGAGAGACAGAGGAAAAGGGGAACAAGAAGAGTGGAGAGGGGAAAGGATTGCTGTTAAGTGCGATGTTATAAAAGTGAGAGAGAGAGAGAGGGCGGCGCCAGCAGGCTTTAGCGCCATGGCGCCGACTATATTACCGCACGGCGTCACTTCGATTAGGCTTTGCAATCTAAATGTAAATATTAACATACGTAATGATCCAAGCGCAATATGAGGGAATAAGAATAGAATAGACCAATGGTGTAAATGATAATCAATGGCCTTCTCGAGAGATGCAGGACGATTTGTTGCGCGATTAATGCAATTGACCTGCGCTCACACGAGTTTTATATATATATTTATAAAACGATGTACACTCGCAAAAAGAGCGCGACGTCGCGCTACTCTATCGTTGTCCTTCTCTATCACTATGATTATTAATTATTATTAATTATTATTCTCAATTATTAATTATTATTAAATATTATTAATTATTATTAAATATTATTAATTATTATTAATTATTTTCAATTATTATTAATTATTATTAATTATTATTAATTATTATTCTCTATTATTAATTATTATTCTCTATTATTAATTATTATTAATTATTATTAATTATAATTATTATTAAATATAATTATTATTAAATATTATTAAATATTATTAATTATTATTAATTATTATTAATTATTATTAATTATTATTAATTATTGTTAATTATTGTTAATTATTATGTTATTATTAATTATTATTAATTATTATTAATTATTATTAATTATTATTTATCATTATTAATTATTATTCTCTATTAATTATTATTATTAATTAATTATTCTCCATTATTATCTAAAATTTAATTAGTAACCAAAATTGTCTAGTAATTCGGATCAGTGACCTTATGCCTTCGAATTAGTAAATTTTACACTAAAAAATACCGTTTTCTTCTCAAATTGTCACTTTTCCTCACCAATATGTGTTAAACTATGCACTTCGATGTGAAATTGTACTTTGCGCCTCGTGATGTAATCGCCATTGTATGAAAAAAAGCCAAGAAAGAGAAAAAGAGAGAGAGAGAGAGAGAAATCTTTTCTATCTCCTCGCACATTATACATATGTACATGCGTATCCATAGAGGAGTTGCAAAGACCTTACTAACGGTCAATAACAGCGTTCATTGTTATTATAGTATTGGGTAATAACTATATCGTGACGGTCAATGACAATCAACTTTAATGGCCAACCGTTGTTGACCCGACATCATTCAAATTGAAAATTCAATGAAAAATTTATTAGCCACATAAAAATTTATTTTTTCTTTTTAAATATATTTTTTCCCATGAGAATCATCATATTCTCTCTCTCTCTCTCTCTCTCTCGAATTGTATAGTAATTAATGATTCACATTCTAAGAACACGATAACACATCGTAAATGTCTGTTAAGCTCAGTAACAGTAGTTAACAGTTGGTAATTAGTCATAAAACACGATATTTGACGTTAACTGTCGATAAAATACGATAAAGGATTTTAAACGACGCTAATAGAGCGTAAAAATGTTAAAATTCGGTAAAAAAAATTGTAGTTTACTGTAAAATATGATAATTTTCCGCAAAGCAGTAATTTAGTGTAAACAAATACGTAACTAAACGATGACTCGCGCAAATACAGGTTAAACACGGTAATGAGTGGCAACTATCGGTAAATATACGTAAAAATCGGTAAATATATGGAAAAGACGGTAAATATACGTAAAAATCGGCAAATATACGTAAAGGACGGTAAAAATTAGTAAAAGTAGGTGAAAATTCGGTAAATATACGTGAAAGACGGTAAAAATTCGTAAAAGTAGGTAAATATTTGGAAAGGTAGGTAAATATACGCAAAAGTCGGTAAATATTCGTGAAGTCGGTAAATATGTAAAAGTCGGTAAATATACGTGAAAGACGGTAAAACTTCGTAAAAGTAGGTAAATATTTGTAAAAGTAGGTAAATATACGCAAAAGTCGGTTAATATTCGTAAAAGTCGGTAAATATACGCAAAAGACGGTAAATATTCATGAAGACGGTAGATATGTAAAAGGCAGTAAATATACGTAAAAATCGGTAAATATACGTAAAACACGGTAAAAATTCGTAAAAGTTGGTAAATATTCGTAAAAGTCAGTAAATATGTAAAAGTCAGTAAATATACGTAAAAATCGGTAAATATATGTAGAAGACGGTAAAAATTCGTAAAAGTAGGTAAATATTCGTAAAAGTCGGCAAATATACGCAAAAGTCGGTACATATACGCAAAAATCGGTAAATATACGTAAAAGGCGGTAAATATTCGAGAACTCCGTAAATATGTAAAATTCAGTTAAAATCGGTAAATATACGTAAAAGGCGGTAAATATTCGTAAATACTTACGAAATCTTCAACTATTATAAAAATATATTATTTATTTTTGTTTTTAAATAATGAAATTTTCAAAATTAATTAAAAATTCAATTTTATTTAAAATTTTCGATAATATCCAAATATATAAAAGCCTTCTTGACAAAATAAAAAAAAAATTTATATTTAAAATAATTGAATTTTCAAAAAAATTTGAAATTGACATTATTGACAATTTTAATTGTATCGTAGGACTAATAATTATTTTTAAACTCTTCATATTAGAAAAGAAATTACGATTTCAATTTTGAATAATTTTATTTGTATATAATTTTTTTATTTAAAAATTATGAAAATATTGAGTTGTCAAGTTGAATTTTCCGACAGTTTCTTTTTTTTACTGCTTTCTTTTGTCTTAGAAGCTATATTTTAAAAAAAAAAAAATAATTATACAGCTCGAGGCCTGTAATAAACGTAAATATAGGTAAATATACGGTTATTGACTTAAACATACGGTAACTATCGTAGAATGCGTCAACTTCCTTAAATGTAGGCAAATAATGGTAACAGAAGGTAAACATACGATTAGTATGTGTAATTATAGGTTATTATATACGGTTAGTGACTTGAATATACCGTAACTATCGCAAATATACGGCACAAATAAAATAAATGTAGTCAAATAATGGTGACATTCGGTATCTAATGGTAAATATACGTAATTGTGTGTAAATATACGTAATTGTGTGTAAATATACGCAGTTGTACGTAAATGTCCGTAATTGTACGTGAATATTCGTAATTCTACGTAAATATCCGTAATTGTATGTAATTACAGGTAATTGTACGTAAATATTTGTAATTGTGTGTAATTACACTTAATTGTACGTAATTGTACGTAATTATACGCAATGTACGAAATTAAACGCAACTAGACGTAATTGAATGTAACTTTACGTAATTATAGGCAATTCTACGTAATTGGTCGTAATTGTATGTATTTAGACGTAATTGTATGTAATTATACGCAATTGTACGTAAATATCCGTAATTGTATGTAATTACACGTAATTGTACGTAAATATCCGTAATTGTACGCAGTTATACGTGATTGTATGTAATTATACACATTTACGTTTGCACGTAATTAAACGTAATTGAACGCAATTAGACGTAATTGTATGTAACTATATGTAATTATAGGCAATTCTACGTAATTATAGGCAATTCTTCGTAATTGGACGTTATTGTACGGAATTAGGCGAAATTGTTTGCAATTATACGTAATTGTATGTAAATATACGTAATTATAGACAATTCGACGTAATTGGACGTAATTGTACGTAATTATACGCAATGTACGTAATTGTATGTAACTTTACGTAATTATAGGCAATTCTTCGTAATTGGACGTTATTGTACGTAATTAGGCGAAATTTTTTGCAATTATACGTAATTGTATGTAAATATACGTAATTATGGACAATTCGACGTTATTGTACGTAATTATAAGCAATGTACGTAATTGTATGTAACTTTACGTAATTATAGACAATTCTACGTAATTGGACGTATTTGTATGTATTTAGATGTAATTGTATGTAATTATAGGCAATTGTACGTAATATTTGGTAAATATCCGCAAAATACGGTAACTTTATATTTTCATGTAAAAATTTTGTTTGAACCTCTTTTTTTCCAGAAGAAATTAATTTAATTTTTTTTTTTGTATATTCATTGACATATTATCATATAGATATAAGTGGGAAGTGTGTTTTTAAATGCAGGAACTTATTTTTGGGTAGGTGTTGAGAAATGAGGAAGTAAGAACTTTTGCAATATTGACCTATCACACCCACGTAACAGGTATGCACAATTGCACATTGATCTTAACATACATACATACAGACTCTCAGACACTAACACATTCACAAGCATCATCCTCCAGCAAATGTTTTCACTTGATTTGCATAATAAGATTGTGGCAGCGAAAACAGGAAAATTTTTGCGTATTTTCAAACTATTTCTTGCCTTTTGATTGCATAATAATTTTTAATGTCAATATTGTTCTTTATTCAGCGATGTTGAAAAACAGTTCTGATTTAATGAAAAAGCGCTAAAAATATATAAGAATTGAAAAATCATTTTCCTTTCTATTAAGAAGCAGGTGTCAAAAGGCGAATTCGTATATGTGTATATATTGAGGAGGGGAAAAAAATTAATTTGAAAAAAAGAAAATCTCTAAAAAGAGGAATTTGTTTTTCTTAACATAGGGCTTGACTTGACTTAGGTTCTGACTTAGAGCTGAATTCGGTATTAAAATAGAACCGCAAATTACGATTTAGTACCAAGATTAGTACTAAATTCGTACCATTCTTTTTACATTGAATAGAGACCGCTTCTAAGACGAAACTAAATAGAAAATTACTTTCGTTTTTAGTATTTGAGTTTACACGAAACTGAATTAACAAAGTGACTTTAATTTCAAGTCGACACAAAACTAAATTAACAAACTGAGTTTTATTTCGTGTCGACATAAAACTAAATTATCAAATGAAATTTAGTTTCGTATCGACTCAAAAACAAAATATTGAAAAACATTATTTAGTGTAAATCACAGCAAAACTAGAAAAACTAACGCAATTAATCAAATTTACGTAAGTTACGCAACTAGAATAACTTACCCAATTAAATGAACTTACGTAAATTACGTAACTTACGCAATTAATCAAACACATGCTATTAAATAAACTAACGTAAGTTACGTAACTAACTTAAGTTCCGTAACTTACGTAACTAACTTAAGTTCCATAAGTTACGTAACTTACGTCACTAACTTAAGTTACATAACTTACGTAACAAACTTAAGTTACATAACTTACGTCACTAACTTAAGTTACATAACTTACGTAACAAACTTAAGTTACATAACTTACGTAACTTAAGTAATGTTGAAACTTTAGCGTAACTTACGCAATTAATCAATTATTACGGACGGAAAAGGAATTCCGTCCGTAATCAGAATTTTTATTGGAATTCCTAAAAGAATTTCGATTGGAATTTTGATTAGAATTCTTAATAGAATTCTGACAGAATTCCGATTTGGATTCTGAAGATTCTAATGGGATCGGAATTCCGTCAGAAATTTGAATTCCTAAAAAAATTCGATCGGAACTTTGATTGGAATTCGTATAAGAATTCTGTCAGTATTTCAATCTGGATTCTGAAAATTTTGATGGAATAGGAATTCCGTCTGTAATCGGAATTTTTATTGGAATTCCTTAAAGAATTTCAATTGGAATTTTGATTGGAATTCTTAATAGAATTCTGTCAGAATTCCGATTTGGATTTTAAAGATTCCAATGGGATCGGAACTCCGACAGAAATTGGAATTTCGATTAAAATTCCGATCGGAATTTTGATTGGAATTCGTATAAGAATTCTGTCAGTATTCCAATCTGGATTCTGAAAATTTTGATGGAATAGGAATTCCGTCCGTAATTGGAATTTTTATTGGAATTCCTATAAGAATTAATTGGAATTTTTATTGGAATTCCTATAAGAATTCCGGTCTGAATTTTAATTGGAATTCTTAAAAGAATTCTGTCTGAATTCCGATTTGGATTCTAAAGATTCCAATGGGATCGGAACTCCGACAGAAATTGGAATTTCGATTAAAATTCCGATCAGAATTTTGATTGGAATTCCTAAAAAAATTCGACTGGAATTTTGATTGGAATTTCTAAAAGAATTCTGTCAGAATTCCGATCTGGATTCTGAAAATTTTGATGGAATAGGAATTCCGTCTGTAATCGAAATTTTTATTGGCATTCCTAAAAGAATTCCGATTGGAATCGTGATTCGAATTCTTATAAGAATTTTTCAGAATTCCGATTTGGATTTTAAAGATTCCAATGGGATCGGAATTCTGTCAAATATTGGAATTTTTATTAGAATCTTGATCGGAATTTTGATTGGAATTCCGATCGAAATTTCGATTGGAATTCCTAAAATAATTCAATCCGAACTTTGATTGTAACTTTGATTGGAATTTCTATAAGAATTCTGTCAGAATTCCGATCTGGATTCTGAAAATTTCGATGGAATAGAAATTCCGTCCGTAATTGGAATTTTTATTGAAATTCCTAAAAGAATTCCGGTCTGAATTTTAATTGTGATTCCTAAAAGAATTCTGTCAGAATTCCGATTTGGATTCTAAAGATTCCAATGGGATCGGTACGCCGACAGCAATTGGAATTTCGATTAAAATTCCAATCGGAATTTTGATTGGAATTCCAAAAAAAAATTCGACTGGAATTTTGATTGGAATTTGTATATGAATTCTGTCAGAATTCCGATTTAGATTCTGAAAATTGCGATGGAAAAGGAATTTCGTCCGTAATCGGAATTTTAATTGGAATTCCTAAAAGATTTCCAATTGGAATTTTGATTGGAATTCTTATAAGTATTCTGTTAGAATTCCTATTTTGATTGGAATTCCGTCAGAAATCGGAATTTTTATTGGAATTCCTAAAAGAATTTGATCCGAACTTTGATTGTAACTTTGATTGGAATTCCTATAAGAATTCTGTCAGAATTCCGATCTGTATTCTGAAAATTGCGATGGAAAAGGAATTTCGTCCGTAATCGGAATTTTAATTGGAATTCCTAAAAGATTTCCGATCGGAATTTTGATTGGAATTCTTATAAGTATTCTGTTAGAATTCCTATTTTGATTGGAATTCCGTCAGAAATCGGAATTTTTATTGGAACTCCTAAAAGAATTTGATCCGAACTTTGATTGGAATTCCTATAAGAATTCTGTCAGAATTCCGATCTGGATTCTGAAAATTCCTATGGGATCGGAATTCTATCAGAAATCGGAATTTTGGTTGGAATTCCTAAAAGAATTCTGTCGTCAGTTTGACCATTTACGTTTAGTTACTGTAGTTACGTAATTTACTCTGGTTACGTAATTTACATAAATTATTTACGTTGCTTTTGTTGCGTAAGTTAAGGGGAAACAATTTTTCTATCTAATCTAATCTAATTTGTTAATTTAGTTTCGGGTCGACACGAAGCTAAACTCAGCTCGTTAATTTAGTTTCGTGTCGACTTGAAACTAAAATCACTTTGTTAATTTAGTTTCGTGTCGACTTGAAACTAAAGTCATTTTGTTAATTTAGTTTCGTTTCGTCGCAAACACTAAAACGAAAGAAATTTTCAATTTAGTTTCATTTTAGAAGCGTTTTTGTTATTCCCCGGTTTTGTTATTTAATATATATATAGTTGAGAATGCGTCAGCTATTGTTAATCTACTTTTATGGTTTTTTTTTTCGTGTAAGAAAAAATGACGAATGGAAAATGTGTCGTCACCGAATTTGAATTTCATTATACTCACGTATATGTAACGAAAAGAGAGATGGTGAAAAAAAAATAATTTGATTCATACTTTTATTTTGTTGGTAATTTTTTTTTTCAACAAATTTTTGTTCTCTCTCTCTCTCTCTCTCTCTCTCTCTCTGTCTCTCTCTTTCATTCTCATCGCTTATAAAAGCTAGGAATAATCTAGACGACGCGGGTCTTAATTTATGCCCGCTTCCTTTGTCGAGGAGTGAATGGAGGCGGAAAGCCAAGGCACTCGAAATTCCTTGCGAAAGAAATTGGTGATTTGTGGTGTGAAACGTGACACATTTATCTGATTTTATGCTTCCTTGGAATTGGACGACGGTGTTGAATCTATTCTTTATATGCGATAGAAGGCAAAACTATTCTGCGAAGAGAAAAGAGTCGAGAAGAGCAGACCTTTAAAAAAAAATATATAAAAAAAAGAAAAAAAAAAAAAAAAACCTTTCTCAAAACCCCGACTAAACTCAAATCATTCTGGATCAGACTCGTCAAGAAAGGAGGAGGAAGAAGAAGGTGGTGGCGGCGGTTTGGTTTACACTAGAATCGGCGCCTGCAGTTTTCGAAGGGGTATTTGCGGTAAAAGGAGAAGAGGATGGTCGTCATTCAGGATTAAGGGACACGATTTCTGCGCGTGTATTTCAAAATGTAGTCACGTAAACGTGCACGTGACACATTCACGCATGTATTTTAATCTATTCCTATACGGACGCTAAAGTGTGTTTGCGCGGGGCAAAGGGAAGCATGAGGCTGTCTTTTCTTTTCTTTTTTTCTTTTTTTCTTTTTTTTTTTCTTTTTTCTTTCTCAACCGGACATCAAGATCGCGAATTCTTTGAAATTTAAATGCGTTTTGAGTTTCAAATCCTCACCGAGTCGAATCGAACGATTACCATTCGCTTATACTCTTCAAAGTCAACATTTTTAATGGCCCTTATTAATTTTTATTCCTCTCTCTCTCTCTCTTTCTTTTTTCTAACCTTGAATTCACTAAAGATTTTAACTTTCGAAAAAAAATGTTTTTCAATTATTTTTAGGTTTGAAATTTCATCCGACTAATTACTTGAGGCAAGAATATATGTCCTTTAGAGATTATTTTTAATTGGAACCGATTTCTACGGTTTTAAAGATACGTCTAAAAAAAATAAAAAAAAATAAATCTTTTAAAAAGAATTAGGAATTTAACAAAATTAGAAATTTAGATCTCTAAACAAAGTTTTTCAATTATTGGTAGGAAAATTTTATTCTTCTCGCTGATGGAAAATGAATTTCACAACAAAATTAGGTGACTATTAAGAATCCAGGGTTGTGGTCCATGAGACGTTTTTAAATGAAGTTATCCGAATGATAAGAATTTTTAATTTGATTAAATGAAATACTTTGATTAGATAAATATTAGAAAATAGAAACTGAAAATATTATTTAAAAAAAATTCAATTAAACAATTTTCAAAAAAAAAAATTAATTACAAAATTCAATTCTTTTTTAAAATTCACGCTTAGATTGCTTTTAATATTCAATGATTAACTAAAATTTTAACTGAAATTCATTTTTATCAAATAAAATGAAATAAAATTCCATTTTTATTAGAATATTCCACTGGAATTCAATTATTTAAATAAAAAGAAAACGCAATTAAGTAATTTATTGACGAATTGGACGTTTCTTAAAATTCAATTCCCATCAAAAATTTGCTGTCAACAAATTATCAAAAATACTTGAATTCTATTAACGAATTTTTAATCAAATTTTTCAGAATAATTCCTTTTTCAAAGAAATTCGAAATTTTAAATTGTATTAGAAAATAATTGAAATTCTGCATTGAATTTTATTATTTTATGAAAATAATTAAATTCTTGTGAAGAATTTTATTAAAAATTTTCAAAAATAATAAAATAATAATTAAAAATCTTATTACAGAATGTAAAAATTAACAGGAATTTAATTATTTTTAATTATTTTAAAAATTTTTTAATAAAATCATTCGCATAAATTTAAAATAACAATATTCTTAGCAAATCTTTATTTACTTTCAGAAATTTTAATTTTAATTTTTTTTTTTTAAATTTTTTTAAATTTTTATGAAATTCTTCGAAAGAATTCAATTATTATAATCTAAGATTTTCACTAAAATCTATTTTTAAATCAATGTTTATGAGAAAATTCTCCCAGAATTCAATTATATAAATACAAAAATAAATAATTTATTCAATAATTGAATTTTTTTTGGAATTCAATTTCTAATAAAAAATTTATTAACAAATTTTGTGAACAATTATTTTCTTTAAATGTATTTTAAAAAAATTTTTTTTAAATTTTTCGAGGAATTCGATTAAAAATTCTATTAAAAATAATTGAAATCCTAAAACGAAATTTATTATTTACGAAAATAATTGAATCTCGGTAATAATTTACTAATTATGAAAATAGTTGAATGATTGCGAAAAAATTTATAAAAAAAATTTTTGTTATTAATGTAATTCTTGTGAAACTTTTATTATTTTTTTGTAAAAAATTAAAAATTTTTGTAGAATTTTATTAAATTTTCATTTTTTAATAATTAAATTCTTTTGGTAAATTTTATAAAAATAGTAGCTTTTGAGCAATATTATAATAGAAATTTTAATAAAATTTTTCGCAAGAATTCAATTATTCTAAAAAATATTAAAATTTCAGCAGAAATTCGAACATTTTAAAAATTTTTGATAAAACTTTTTTTTGGTCGAAAATCAATTGTTTTTAAGACAATTTTTAACAAATTTCCCAAATTCAAATTAAAATTCAATTTTTTTAAATTTTCATGAAATTCTTCGAAAGAATTCAATTATTATAATCTAAGATTTTCACTAAAATCTATTTTTAAATCAATGTTTATGAGAAAATTCTCCCAGAATTCAATTATATAAATACAAAAATAAATAATTTATTCAATAATTGAATTTTTTTGGAATTCAATTTCTAATAAAAAATTTATTAACAAATTTTGTAAACAATTATTTTCTTTAAATGTATTTTAAAAAAATTTTTTTTTAATTTTTCGAGGAATTCGATTAAAAATTCTATTAAAAATAATTGAATTCCTAAAAAGAAATTTATTATTTACGAAAATAATTGAATCCCGGTAATAATTTACTAATTATGAAAATAGTTGAATGATTGCGAAAAAATTTATAAAAAAAATTTTTGTTATTAATGTAATTCTTGTGAAACTTTTATTATTTTTTTGTAAAAAATTAAAAATTTTTGTAGAATTTTATTAAATTTTCATTTTTTAATAATTAAATTCTTTTGGTAAATTTTATAAAAATAGTAGCTTTTGAGCAATATTATAATAGAAATTTTAATAAAATTTTTCGCAAGAATTCAATTATTCTAAAAAATATTAAAATTTCAGCAGAAATTCGAACATTTTAAAAATTTTTGATAAAACTTTTTTTTGGTCGAAAATCAATTGTTTTTAAGACAATTTTTAACAAATTTCCCAAATTCAAATTAAAATTCAATTTTTTTTAAATTTTCATGAAATTCTTCGAAAGAATTCAATTATTATAATCTAAGATTTTCACTGAAATCTATTTTTAAATCAATGTTTATGAGAAAATTCTCCCAGAATTCAATTATATAAATACAAAAATAAATAATTTATTCAATAATTGAATTTTTCTTGGAATTCAATTTCTAATAAAAAATTTATTAACAAATTTTGTGAACAATTATTTTCTTTAAATGTATGTTAAAAAAATTTTTAAGAAATTTTTCGAGGAATTCGATTATAAATTCTATTAAAAATAATTGAATTTCTAAAAAGAAATTTATTATTTACGAAAATAATTGAATCTCGGTAATAATTTACTAATTATGAAAATAGTTGAATGATTGCGAAAAAATTTATAAAAAAAATTTTTGTTATTAATGTAATTCTTGTGAAACTTTTATTATTTTTTTGTAAAAAATTAAAAATTTTTGTAGAATTTTATTAAATTTTCATTTTTTAATAATTAAATTCTTTTGGTAAATTTTATAAAAATAGTAGCTTTTGAGCAATATTTAATTTTTGCAAAGAATATTATTACTTTTTAATAAAATAATTCAAATTTTGCAATGGATTTTATTAAATATTTTGAAAATAATTGAATTTTATTAGTTTAGAAAATAATGGAATTCGTGTGAAAATTTTATTACTTATGAAAATAATGGAATTATTTTGAATTATTTCATTAAAATTGAATTTCTTCAAAATTTTGCCAAGAATTTCATTAAAATTTTTAAAAATAATTGAATTTAGATGAAGAATTTTTTGTTAATAAATATAATTGAAATTTTTATTTTTTTTTTTTTTTGAGAATAATTGAATTTTTACGAAGAGTTTTATTATTTATTTAAATAATTGAATTCTTACAAAGAATTTTATTCCAGTTTATAAAAATAATTGAATTTTGGTGAATAATGTTTTAAATAATTTATATTTTTTGAAAAATTTTATGAAATTTTGTATTTTAAATAATTGAATTCCTGTGTAAATTTTATTACTTATGAAAATAATGGAATTATTTTGAATTATTTAATTAAAATTGAATTCCTACAAAATTTTGACAAGAATTTTATTAAAATTTTTAAAAATAATTGAATTTAGATGAAGAATTTTTTGTTAATAAATATAATTGAAATTAAAATTTTTTTTGAGAATAATTGAATTTTTACGAAGATTTTTATTATTTATTTAAATAATTGAATTCTTACAAAGAATTTTATTCCAGTTCATAAAAATAATTGAATTTTGGTGAAAAATGTTTTAAATAATTTATATTTTTTGAAAAATTTTATGAAATTTTATATTTTAAATAATTGAATTCCTGTGTAAATTTTATTACTTATGAAAATAATGGAATTATTTTGAATTAATTCATTAAAATTGAATTTCAACAAAATTTTGCCAAAAATTTTGTTAAAATTTTCCAAATATAATTGAAAGATGAAGAATTTTTTTATTTACAAATATAATTGAAATTTTGAAAATTTTGTATTTTAATTTTTGAGAATAGTTGAATTTTTGCGTAGAATTTTATCAAATTTTGAAAATAATTGAATTCTTCCAATTGAATTTTATTCAAGTTTTTATAAATAATTGAATTTTTACAACGAATTTTATTCCAGTTTATTAAAGTAATTGAATTTCGCTGAAGAATTTTATTATTTTTAAAAATATTTTTATATAATTGATATGTTTTGAAAAATTTTATTAAATTTTGTATTTTAAATAATTGATTTCCCGTGGAAAAGTTTATTACTACCTTTGAAAATAATTGAATTATTTTTAAGAAATTTATTAAAAATTGATTAATTGAATTCTTGTGGAAGTTTGTCAAGAATTTTATTAAAAATTTTTTTTTAATTGATTTTTAATGAAGTATTTTATTATTTATAAAAATAATTGAAATTTTTTAATGAATTTTAATACAATTTTTGAAAATAATTGAATTTTGCTATTTTATTTATACAGATAATGGAAATTTTGACAATATTTTTTAGTTTTTTTTTTTTTTTTTGAAAATATATTAATTTCGGAGAAGAATTTTAATATTTCGAAAAATAAGTACCTGTAACAGAAAAAAAGATTATATTCTATCAAAAAAATTAATTTCTACCCATGAGAAATTATTCTCTATGAAGTTATCCGAATAATAAGGATTTTTGATTCGTAATGTTGATGAGAAATTATTTTCAATTATTCTCAATGAAGTTATCCGAATAATAAGGATTTTCTATTCTTAATGTTAATGAGAAATTATTCTCAATTATTTTGAATGAAGTTATCCGGATAATAAGGATTTTTTATTCCTAATGTTGATAAAAGAATGTCCACAAGCATTTGTAACAGAACAAATGGTTAATTTCTACAAGAAATTATTTTCAACGAAGTTATCCGAATAATAAGGATTTTTTATTTCTAATGTTCATGAAACGATGCTCATGAAAATCTGTAAAAAAAAGAGTTAACTTCAAGTCAAAACTTTTGGTCCACAAAGTCCACAAAATCCACAAGATCTTTATAAAAATCTGTAACACAAAAATAGTTAATAAATTCAAATTTTTCATTGCAAAAGAAACGAAATTCACGAGGAAGAATCGGAAAATGACTAAGTATATAACACTTACCCAAAAATAATATCGATTATTATCAATTTTGCCTCAAAGACCTTGAGACACGTACTGATGTCTCTTTTTTTAAAAATATCCTTTTTCCAGAATACATAACACACACTTTATTTTGTTTTCGTAGCGAGAAATTTCTCAACATCTGAAACAAAATATTACGCATCTATATGACAAATATAAAAAAAACAGAGATAGAGATAGAGAGAGAGAGGTGACAAATTTTTGTTTTAACAAAATATCACTCCTGCACCAATTTCAAATGCGTAGAAAATAACAAATCTGTCTACTCTCCTTCTCTCTTTTCTCATTCTCAAGAAATCCATGCGCAACAAGTAAAATTTATCGCAGAAAAGAAAGGTTAATACTCACCAATAAATCGATGCCTGTGCCAAGAGTTGTGGAGCCACAAAAAAAAAAGAAAAAAAAAAAAAGAAAAACGAACAAGCAAGTTGTGTATATGCTTAGAACGGAATAATTTATCCATGGCAGGGGAAAAAATAAACATCAATTGCTCCTTTTTGAAAGAAAGAGATGAGAAATTATTTTTTTCTTCTTCTTACAGACGCTGACATCGCACAAGATCTTCCGGCACAATTGTCCTTGGAGGAGGAGGAACGAAGTCTTAAACGTAAGTTTTTAGAATCAATTAATTTTATCCATTTTCTTCCTTTAGAGTCGAAACTTGTATAAAGTTTTATTACACTGAAAAAAAAAATTTATTTGATTCAAATAACCGATTATCAGGCTTTTATGCAATTTATTTCTCCCAATAATTTAATTACTTTTAATAATTATAAAATTTTTCATGTAAATTCCATTTTTTCAAAAAAAATTTTTAATTAAATTCTAAGCATGAATTTAATTATTTTTATAATCGTAAAATTCAGTTACTTTCACAAATAAAGTTTTTGACAAGAATTCAATTATTTAAACTAATAAAATTTTCATAACATTTAAAAAATCATTATTTAAAATGATCATAAAAAATGATTCATAAAATTCTTATGAAGATTTCAATTCCTTTTAAAATTAATTGCCAAATTTTTTAATAGAATTCTTTGTAAAATTTAATTATATCTTTAAAAACTTTTCACATTTCAATGATTTTCAATATCTACTATTTTTACATAAAATAACCAATTCTAGAAAAAAAATTCAATTATTTTCATCAATTTTAATAAAATTAGCCGCAAGAATTTAATCATTTATCTAATTAATAAAATTCTTTGAAAGAATTCAATTATTTTTATAAATAATTGAATTCTTCGAAAGTAATGAAATTATTTTTTCAACAATTATTAATAAAATTTCTCAGAAGAATTCAATTATTTTCATAAATTACAAAATCCTTAGAAGAAATTGAATTCTTAAACAAATTCAATTTTTTTCAAAATTTATAAAATTTTTCAGAAAATATCAATTATTTTCAAAATTTTTTTTTAAAAATTCTTCGCCAGAATTTAATTATTTTAATAAATAATAAAATATTTCAAGAAAATTCAATTATTTTCATAAATAACAAAATTTACCTAAAGAAATCAATTATTTTTGTAAATAATAAAATTTTTCTGAAAAAAATTCAATTATTTTTATAAATAATAACATTTTCCATTGAAAATTTAATTATGGTCAAATATTTTTTTTTAAATTCTTCGCAAGAATTAAATTACATTAAATTGTTCCATGAATAATAAAATTCGTAGCATAAATTCAAATTTATTAGCAGGATAAGAAAAAAGTCAATATGAAAATAATGAAATGTTTGCGTAGAATTTTATTAAAATTTTTAAAAATAATTGAATTGTCGAGAACAATTAAATTTATTTATAAAAATAATTGAAATTTCGAAGAATTTCAAAAAAAATTGTAAACATAATTGAATTTCTGTGAAGAATTTTATTACTTTTGAAAATAATTGAATTCTTTTTTTTAAATGGAAATTTTTATGGAAATTTTATTGGAAATTTTATGGAAATTTTTATGAAAATAATTGAATTCTTGTGAGGAATATTTTTCAAAAATAATATTCAAAAGAATTTAGTAAATCGGAAAAATTTTGCTATTTATAAAAAAAATTGAAATAATTGAATTCCTTAGACAAAATTTAATCAAATTTTTAAAAATAATTGCATTTTTCGACGAATTTCATTAAAATTGTATTAAACATAATTCTATTTTTCTGCAATGAGTTTTATTATTTATAAAAGAAAATTGAATTACTGCGAGGATTTTATTAAAAAAAGTTTCAAATAATTGATTAAAACAAAAAATTTAGACAAAACTCTATTTTTAATAATTCAATTCCTATGAAATTTTTATTCTTTTAGAAAATAATTGAATACTTTTTTGGAAATTTTATTAAAATAGTAGACACACAAATTATTGAATTAAGAAAAAATTTTCAAAATAATTGAATTCTTGTGGTGAATATAAATGAATTTTTGTTATTTTTAAAAATAATTGAACTTTTACAATGAATTTTAATAAAATTCCTTAAAGTAATTTAATTTTGTCAAAGTTTTACTATTTAGGAAAAATTATTGAATGTATTGCGAATAAATTTTTAAAAATAAAATTACAATTATACGGTGACTAACTTCCCTTGATTATTTAGAAAAATAAAAAAAAATTCTTTAAAAGAAGTAAATTATTTTTAATAGAATGTGAAGAAATTTCAATTACATAAAAAATTTTCAATTATTTGTTTATAAAAATTGCAACTATCTTGAAATAACGGAATTAAAAAATCTTATTTTTCAAAAAAAAACCTGCGAAAATTCAATTTTATTAAAAAATTTGAAGTGTGTACTTTTTTTTTAAATTAACTAATATATGTGACGCGCTCTGAAGAAAAGTACCTAAGAAGCAAAAAATTTGAGGTTATGTTTTTTTAATTTTTCAAGTAAAAATGAAGAAAAAAAATTAGTTATTAATGTAAAATTCTTGATCTTCAAGTCTTCATTACATTCAAAATATTCAATGAAAATTAGTTTCAAATTCAAATATTTAAAAATAAACTTTTAATCGAGAGAAATCTAACACGAACATAACCTTTAAATTGTTTGCTTCTTAGGTACCTTTCTTCGGAGCGCGTCACATATTTTAATTATTAATCTTCGCACTAAGAAACGTGAATACATTAGAATATGACTTCTTATAAAATTTAATTATTTATCAATTATTAACTTAAAATACTTTGAAAATTCGATTTTTTAAAAAGTTTTTAATGAAATTCTTTAATTTCTTTTTTGTCATCGAGGCTACTATTTCCTACTTTTTTTGTCATTAAGGCTACTTTTTCCTACTTTCTTCAAACTCATAATGGAGTGCGAAGCGTGCGATTATTTGTCTATAATCAAATAAATATTTATTTGAATCAAATAATTTTTATTTGAATCAATTAATTAGTATTTACTTCAAATACTGAAATATTTGATTCAAATACAATTTATTTGATTCAAGTAAATATTTATTTGATTATAGACAAATAATCGGTTATTTGAATCAAATAAAATTTTTTTTCAGTGTATATATAGTATACCTATATATAGTCAATATGCATAGTTATAGTTCGAGCCATTCAAAAACAAGTAAACAAGTCTATATCTCGCATCAAAACTGGAACTTGAATATTAAAATGCCAACTCCCCTTGTTATCTTTAAAGTGTAGTTTACAAAGTAGTCTTGTTATGCAAAGCAATGCAATTTGACGGCGCCACTCATAAAGAAATTATTTACATTCTCCACTGTGTCGTTTGAACATTTTTTTCTCTTATCCATTTGGGATAGGTCAGTGGCTCTCGAAGATCTTTAACCTCTTCAAATTACAATAATGTATATACTCCTCACGAATAAGAATCATTCAAAAAGCACAATTCCTATTTTTCGTATTTTTAAATTCTGCCATTTTATAAACACTTTTAATAATTTATCTCACTTTCACTAAAAATTCTTCTTCTTCACGGTAAATCGTTAGGTATTAAAATAACACCAAAAAGAATTAAAAATAATCCAATTTAGTGTTATTTTAATCCATTTTGGTGGTATTTAATACCCACAGGTCAAGGAAGTCAGGGAATTCAGGGAAAAGTCAGGGAAAGTAAAATTGGTCAGGGAAAAGTCAGGGATTTTTACTAAAAGTACTGGAAAAAATGGAATTTTTAAAATACATGATAAAATTGAATTTTTAAAATACATGATAAAATTGAATTTTTAAAATTCATGAGAAAACTGAATTTTTCTTTTTGCCTCGTAAATTATCAAATTACCACAAATTTTAATACAAAACCTTCAATTTTTTCCATTTCTGACAATAATTTCTTTATAAATAACTTAAATTTTCAAAAACTATCATAAAATTAATAATTAATAGTAAATAAATAATAATAATAAATAAATAATAAATAATAAATAAATAATAAATAAATAATAAATAAATAATAAATAAATAATAAATAAATAAATAATAAATAAATAATAAATAAATAATAAATAAATAATAAATAAATAATAAATAAATAATAAATAAATAAATAATAAATAAATAATAAATAAATAATAAATAAATAATAAATAAATAATTAAATTAAATTAATAATAACTATCATAAGTTATGACTTATAAATTATTTTATAAATAATTTTTACAATTTTCATAAATACCAGATTGATAAAAGAATTTTAATTAAAAATACTAGAAAAAAATTAGATTTTCGAAAAGTTACAAATGATTACAGACATTCAATTATTTTCAAAAGTTACAAAAATTCTTCGCAGAATTTCAATAATGTTGAAAAATTTAAAAACAATTCTCGTCAAAATTACAATTATTTTTATAAATAATAAAATACTTCATTAAAATTCAATTATTTTAAAAAGATTTTAATAAAATTCTTGACAAAATTCCACAAGAATTCAATTATTCAATTGTTAATAAATTTCTTCAAAATAATTCAATTATTTTCATAAGTGGTAATACAATTTTTCACAGGAATTCAATTATTTAAAATACAAAATTTCATAAAATTTTTCGAAAAATATAAATTATTTAAAAAATTCTTCACCGAAATTCAATTATTTTTATAAACATGAATAAAATTCATTGTAAGAATTCAATATTATTTATATAAACTTTAATAAAATTCTCTGAAAAAATTAAATTATTTTCCAAATTAATAAAATTCTTCGCAAAAATTCAATTATTCTCAAAAATTAAAAAAAAATTTCAAAATTTCAATTATATTTATAAATAAAAAAATTCTTCATCTAAATTCAATTATTTTTAAAAATTTTAATAAAATTCTTGTCAAAATTTTGTAGAAAATCAATTTTAATGAAATAATTGAAAATAATTCCATTATTTTCATAAGTAATAAAATGTTCACAGGAATTCAATTATTCAAAATTAAAAATTTCATAAAATTTTTCGAAAAATATAAATTATTTAAAAAATTCTTCACCGAAATTCAATTACTTTTATAAACTTGAATAAAATTTGTTATAAAAATTCAATTATTTATAAAAACTTGAATAAAATTCAATTGAAAAAATTACATTATTTTCAAAATTAATAACATTCTTCGCAAAAATTCAATTATTCTCAGAAAATAAAAAAAAATTTTCAAAATTTCAATTATATTCATAAATAAAAAAATTCTACATCTAAATTCCATTAAATTTAAAAATTTTAATAAAATTCTTGGCAAAATTTTGTTGAAATTCAATTTTAATAAATTAATTCAAAATAATTCCATTATTTTCATAAGTAATACAATTTTCACAGGAATTCAATTATTTAAAATTAAAAATTTCGTAAAATTTTTCGAAAAATATTAATTATTTATAAAATTCTTCACCGAAATTCAATTATTTATATAATCTTAAATAAAATTCAATTGGAAGAATTCAATTATTTTCAAAATTAATGAAATTCTTCGCAAAAATTTAATTATTCTCAAAAATTAAAAAAAAAATTCAAAATTTCAATTATATTTACAAATCAAATAACTTTTTATTCAAATTCAATTATATTTAAAAATTTTAATAAAATTCTTGGCAAAATTTTGAAGGAATTCAATTTTAATGAAATAATTGAAAATAATTCCATTATTTTCATAAGTAATAAAATGTTCACAGGAATTCAATTATTCAAAATACAAAATTTCATAAAATTTTTCGAAAAATATCAATTATATAAAAATATTTTCATAAATAATAAAATTTTTCACCAAAATTCAATTATTTTTATCAACTTAAATAAAATTCTTTGTAAGAATTCAATTATTTATATAAACTTGAATAAAATTCAATTAGAAGAATTCAATTATTTTCAAAATTAATAAAATTTTTCGCAAAAATTCAATTATTCTCAAAAATTAAAAAAAATTTTAAAAATTCAATTATATTTAAAAAATTTTAATTCATTTTTAATGAATTAATTCAAAATAAGTCAATTATTTTCATAATTAATAAAATTTTCACACGAATCGAATTATTTAAAATACAAAATTTCATAAAATTTTTCGAAGAATATAAATTATTTATAAAATTCTTCACCGAAATTCAATTATTTTTATAAACTGTAATAAAATTCTTTGTAAGAATTCAATTAATTATATAAATAATAAAATTCTTCACATAAATACAGTTATTTTTATAAATTTAAATAAAAATCGTTGGAAGAATTAAATTATTTTTAAAATGTAATAAAATTCTTCGCAAAAATCCAATTGTGTTTGAAAATTAAAAAAAAATTCTTCTTGAAATTCCAAGTAACTTTATAAATAATAAAATTCTTCTTCAAAATTAAATTATTTTATGGAAATTTTAAGAAAATTTAAATTATTTTCAAAAGTAATAAAACTCATCGCAGAATTTTAATGATTTTTTATACAATATATATTTTAATCAAACTCCTCGAAAAATGTAATTATTTTTAAAAAATTTATTAAAATTTGTCGAATTAAATTTATATGTTTAAAAATTTATCGATAAAATTCTTAATGAGTATTAAATTTTAACAAAAATGCTATTATTTAATAAATTATTTATTTTATAATTTAAATAATTGATTTTTTCTAGAATTTCCTAATAAAAATTGATTTAAAAATGAATTAACGGATAATCGACCTATTATTATTTATGAAAGTACTTGAATTATTGCCACGAATTTTATAACATTTTTTTAAAAATAATTTAATTGTTTTGAGAAATTTTACTGCTTGTAAAAATAATTGAATTCTTGCGAAGGATTTTTTCGGATTTTCGTAAATAGTTAACCTATTCTGAAAAATTTCATGGTAATTTAAATTATTACAAAACATGTAGTCGAAGACTCGGAGTGATCGCCTTCTTTATGTTTTGTAACAATATTCTTATAAGTTGTTCAATTTAAAAAGGTTTGAATTTGAATGTTTTGAAGAATTTTAATTCCCACAGAAAAATAATAGTGTTAATAAATAATAATAATGAAAATAATAATCAAAATTCTCAGCTGATTAACTTTTTGCAGAATTTGGAACCCTCCTGACCGGTAGAACGAGTCAAATGCTAAAACGTGAGGACTTCGGGAAAAAATCATCAGCCACGACGAACTTCGACAACGTTGTTGTCTCCAACTACGTAGCCACCGGTCGTTTTATATTCCACAGAAAAAATCTCTACTATTCGTTCGCATTCACGGCCATAACACCCAGGCCAAGGATACTTCAATTCCTCGACATCGGCGGTAACATTCTCGAGGAGCAGACACTGGATCCAATTGGTGGCGTCTATCAGAATGCAACTGGTAAACTGTGCGGTGTTTGGCGACGTGTTGCACGCGATTATCGTAAATTCCTCCGAGAGGAACGCCTCTTCGTGAGTCTCACTTGGGAAACAACGTCCACATTAAATGGTCGTCTATCCAGGTATCGCGCCCTCTCCACAGAGCAATTCAGTTCACTCCTCGAACCATCGTTGGGTGTCGATCGTGCCGCAATGTCCGGATCCGGTGGCACGGCAATTGTCTCCGCGACTTCATTCATCTCCACTCCCTCGGTTCATATCTCACTGATTTTTAATGGTCTATTCCTGCCCAGCGATATTGTGGACGTTCCGATTGTCGTTCAGCTGGAGCACGCGGAGAAGAATCACGTGGTGCTGAGGGAGGAGACTATTGTCAAGAAACCGTCGAATGAATTGAACACTGGAGAGGTTAGGGGGACGATATCGGTGACGGATTTGAGGTTGCTTTCTAGGGGAAAGCTGACTATTAGCATTATGTCGAAGAGGGATCCGGAGGCTTTGAAATTATCCGGGTCAGTGTCGCCGAGAGTTAGTTGCGATATGTATCAGGCTTTGCTGACTAGTGAGGTTGGAAGTCGGAGTGCGTCGGGTTTGGGTTGGGCCTTCTTGGATCGTTACGGAGCCCTGAGGTATGGTTTCGAAGTTCTGGGTATGGAGAACGATCTTCCGGTTACTTTGACTCTGGTTGATGAGAGCGGGAAGAAGAGGCAGGAGGTTGAGGACTTGACCCCTTCGCTGATTGGAGGACTCGCGAATGGTACACTCGAGCGACCTGGACCTAGACTTCTCGAGCCGTTACTTAATGGAGATCTTGCTGTGGTGGCTGTTTCACTTCAAAAGACCGGAGCCAATCTGAAGGGACGTTTGGTCGCTAGACCAGTTGCCGACGCTAGGGACACGGCTGGTCCGGTCCTTCTGCGTAGGGTCGATCACGATATCAGCCACTCGAAGGTAAGTTTCGTTCTCGAACTTATGGAGTGCCCCAAAAGGCCTAAGGTTTACCAAACACCTAATGATTAACAAAACCCCAAGATTTAATAAGACCCCAAGGTTTATCAAACTCCTAAGGTTGATTAAGACCCCAAGATTCAACAAGACCCCAAGGGTTACCAAACTCCAAAAGTTCATGAAGACCCCAAAGATTATCGAACCCCCCAATATTTATCAAGACCCCAAGGTATATTAAATTCCCAAATTTTATCGACCTCCTAAGTTTGATTAAGACACCAAGGTTTATCAAACCTCTAAAGTTTATCAAACCCACAAGTTTTGTCAAACTCCTAAGGATGATTAAAACCCCAAGATTTATCGAACTTCTAAAGTTTATTAAGACCCCAAGGTATATCTAACTCCTAAGGTTTCTTAAGACCCCAAGGTTTATCGAATCCCTATGGTTTATTAAAACCCCAAGGTTTATTGAACTCTGAAGGTTTATCAAGACTCTAAGATTTATTAAAACCCCAAAGTTTATCGAACTCCTAAGATTTATCGAACAAACACTTGAATCCAGTCGGATTATTGAATCCTTAAGGTTTATCAAGACCCCAGGGTTTATTAAATCCCCAAAGTTTATCTAACTCCTAAGGTTTCTTAAGACCCCAAGGTTTATCGAATCCCTATGGTTTATTAAAACCCCAAGGTTTATTGAACTCTGAAGGTTTATCAAGACTCTAAGATTTATTAAAACCCCAAAGTTTATCGAACTCCTAAGGTTTAATGAATCCCCAAGGTTTATAGAACTCCTAAAGTTTATTAAAACCCCAAAGTTTATCGAACTCCTAAGATTTATGGAACAAACACTTGAATCCAGTCGGTTTATTGAATCCTAAAGGTTTATCTAGACCCCAGGGTTTATTAAATCCCCAAAGTTTATCTAACTCCTAAGGTTTAATAAATCCCCAAGGTTTATAGAACTCCTAAAGTTTATTAAAACCCCAAAGTTTATCAAACTCCTAAGCTTGATTAAACCCCAAGGTTTATGGAACTCCTAAAGTTTATCAAACCCCAAAGTTTATCGAATTTCTAATGTTGATTAAGACCCCAAGGTTTATTAAACACCTAAAGTTTATCGAACAAGGTTCATTGAACTCCTAAGGTTTATCAAGAGCCCAAGGTTTACTAAATCCCCAAAGTTTATCGAAATCCTAAGGTTGAATAAATCCCCAAGGTTTATGGAACTCCTAAAGCTTATCAAACCCCAAAGTTTATCGAACTCTCAAGCTTGATTAAGACCGAAAAGTTTATGGAACTCCTAAAGTTTATCGAACAAGTTTCATTGAACTCCTAAGGTTTATCAAGAGTCCAAGGTTTATTAAAACTCCAAAGTTTATCGAACTCCTAAGATTGATTAAAACCCCAAGGTTTATGGAACTCCTAAAGTTTATCAAACCCAAATGTTTATCGAACCTCTAAAGTTTATCAAACCCTCTAAAGTTTATCAAATCCTCAAAGTTTATCGAACCCCTAAGATTTATTAAGACTCCAAGGTTTATCAAACCCCTAAAGTTTATCAAACCCCGAAAGTTTATCCAATCCCTAGAATTTATTAACACCTAAAAGTTTACCTACCACTTGTCTCTAATTTAAGGAGTCGAACCAAGTTCCAGTCGGCTTGGTCTGGGCGTCAGTCGATCCCGACTGCACTCTCCACTACGAACTGGAAATTTCCGGACTCCCAAGCGATCAGGACACCAGGAGCCTAAGACTTTATCTAGAAACAATGCCGGTTCTGGCGCAAGGCGCTCCAGTTTCCAGAAGACTTTTGGAAGAATTCACAGGATCCGTTTTGGAAGGTTCGGTCGCTGGTTTGTCGCCGGTTGAACTCTATCGCATAGAGTCCGGAATAGGATTCCTCGAAGTCACCAATAACCAGTCGGTTAAACTCCTAAAGGCTCCGTTTAAGACCAGGGCACCTTTGAGCTGTCTGCCGCACTATGCAGACAATGATGTGGCATCCGTGGTCGCCTACAATCTCCAACCACCGCAATCCGATTTGGAAGTGACGGCATGTTTCCATGAAACCCGATTCTATGAGGAGGGGACTCAGTGGACTTCGAGTTCGGATCCCTGCTCCATGTGCCATTGTCATAGAGGATTGGCACATTGTGATCCAGTTCCTTGTCCGGTCCTGCAGTGCGCTATTGGCAAACAGATGAAGGCGCCTGGGAATTGCTGTCCTATTTGTTCAGGTAAATCTTTAATAAACCCTGTGGACTTTTACTTTTTTCGGTACATTTCGGATAGAATTCGCTAGGTTTATCCAGTTAGCTACAACTTCGTTTTCGTCCGATATTGATGATGATATTCCTCCTTCTTCTTTGTGTTTTATGGCTTCGAATTAATCAGGCCTATTCTTGATATGACTATATTCCAATTGTTGTTTTATAATAAAGTTCTGATTCCACAGTGTCGAAGCTGAACGATGACAATTCGACGATTTCCTTGACTAAGGGTTGCACACTCGCTGGACAGTTTCATCTAGCCGGATCCTCTTGGCATCCTTATCTACCACCGAATGGATTCGATACCTGCGCTCTCTGCACTTGTGATGTAACTATCTGACTAGTTTCATTTAATTTGCGTAACTATTAATAGTTTCGCTCGATTTTTTAAAATTTTCTTTTACTTTCTTTCAAAATTAGATTATGACTCTACAAGTGAGATGTCCGCGGGTGCAGTGTCCTCCACTGGACTGCGACGAGAAGGAGGCCTTCCGACCGGAAAAGAAGGCCTGCTGTAGACAATGTCCGGTCGTTAATGTCACATACGCGAATGGTACTGAGAGCCAACTTCCTCGAGATCAGGCAGCACTGTCGACGCGCCGCACCTCGGAGGAGATTCTCGCTTCCGGTGGTTGCAAATATCCCGTCGGGGGTCCCTACGAGAACGGACGAGAGTGGCATCCACGAATCCATTCTCACGGAGAGATGAAGTGCGTCAAGTGCCGTTGCAAGGTATGAAATCACAATTTAATCCACTTCCAAGAAATGGAAAAATTATTTCAAATTCCGGACAACTTTGATTTGTGGGTCTTGGTCTTTAGGAAACTTTCAGTCTTGTTAATGCGACATGATTATCAAATGAAGTTATCCGAATAATAAGGATTTTTTACTTCTAATTTTGATGAGAAACTATTCTTAATTATTCTCAATGAAGTTATCCGAATAATAAGGATTTTTCATTGCTACTGTTGATGAGAAATTATTCCTAATTATTCTCAATGAAGTTATCTGAATAATAAGAATTTTTTATTTCTAATGTTGATAAAAGAATGTTCACAAGTATCTGTAATAGAAAAAAATGCTTAAGGGGGAAGTCTCCTTTATACGGTCGAAAAATGCACGATTTTCAGGAAGTGTTTTCCCGGGTATAATAATTTGAAACGTTTCTAAATTTTTATGATAGTTTAATATAATGTTTGAAGATAAGAAATGGACAATAAAAAAAGTGTATATATATAGTCAGTAAAAAGACGCCTTGTAGATATTGCCTTCCTTATGAAGCGTCTCCGCTGTGAACATTCTGGCGTCCTTAATTGTGGTCTGAAGCAAAAAAATCAAATTTTTTCTTAAAGTTCATCATTCTACCTTCTTTGAGACATTCATTTCTTTTTAAAATCGAAATTGCATGTGTTTACATAGTATGAAATTTAAAATGCGTATTTCGTTAAAAAAATTGACTTTAAAATACGAGAAAAAATATGAAACATTTTTTTTCAACTTGGAGTTAGAGTTCTAATGAGTTTTTTTACAATACTAACCTTAATGATGAAATTTCGCGACTGTTAAGAAATTTTTTTGTCTTCCTCAGAACGGTGACATTCGCTGTGATCGAAAACGATGTCCGCGATCAGTGTGCAATTCAATCGCCCACCAGATCCGACGAGGTGAACGTCCCATGGACGACTGTTGCACTTATCAGTGTCGTCGAGCAAGGCGACATCATCGCAACAATCATCACTCGTCAAAACACGCAGTGGCACTACGTGGACTCAGCTGATTTCCCACTCCCGCCAACTCGAGTGCACCGTCGAGGTTATGTGTCCTATTTTCTCACCACGATATGACGCAACTTAACCTAAAAATATCGATAGCTGGAACGTAAAATCGACAAAAAAAACTATCGATAGTCTCCCAAAAGGCACTGTTTACTATCAGTGACTATTTTTATTCACTATCTTCAATATTTGGAAAAAATTGAAACTGTTAAATTAAAATTGTTAAATTAAAATTGTTAAATTAAAATTTAACAATTATAAATTAAAATTTAACAATTTTAAATTAAAATTTAACAATTTTAAATTTCAATAGTAATTCTACTGCGGTTGATAATGTTTCTTACGTTTCCATTCGTTAAGAACCAAAACATTATCAACCAGAGTATTTCGATTGTTTTAAAAAGCAGACGAATCGTTATAAGAAAAGAAATTGTAATCGTACCTTAACAATTTGCGAACACACTGCAATCTGTTGATTCGATTTCACTCGTGGTAACAAAGAGAAAATTAATTACTTGTCTTCCGAAAGAAATGAATAAAAAAAACAGTAGAAATCGCAGACAGAATGTGGTGTGAATCTACCTTTAAGAATTTAGTCTCTCTAATGGAGAAATAGAGAGAGAGGGAGCGTCGAAGAGAAAGTGCGGATAAATTTTCTTCGCAAACTACTCTCCGTGTTACCCGAAAGCCAAAGAAGACTGAAGAACCAAGATGGCGTCATTGGTTCTTACATAAAAAAGCCATTGTTTAATCGTATACACCTATTATTATCTATATATAGAAATTTGTATATTCAAATCGCGATGCAAATCAGTGAAAAATATTTTTTAAAAAAATATTAACCTGAAAAATACTCGATACAGAACACACGAAAGCTTAGCATTTAAAAATATTTTAGCGCTCTTTTTTTATATTCTCTAGAATATGTGTATTTTAAATAATAAAAAAAATGTCAATTTTAAAGAGCTGACAGTGTCACACTGACTGTTTTTCAGGTTATGTGTTCGTAAATTGGTTTTGGAAAAAGAATTTTTGACTTAAAGACCGTGGCGAACTTAAGGCCTGAGGACAATGGGACCTTGAACGTCCAGGAAGCAGTTGTGGATAGGGCTTTAAGGTTTTATTGTGCTTGGGCCTTTAGACGAACTTAAGGCTTGAGGACAATGAAACCTTGAACGTTTAGGAAACAGTTGTGAATAGGGCTTTAAGTTTCTATTGTGATTGGGCCTTTAGACGAACTTAAGGCCTGAGGACAATGGAACCTTTAACGTTCAGGAAGCAGATGTGAATGAGGCTTTAAGGTTCCATTGTGCTTGGGCCTTTAGTATAAAGTGTAGAACATAGAAAAGAGCAGAGGTTTCTCTTTCTTTTTCTATCGCACACCCTGCATTCGTTCCAGGGACCTTGAGATTCTTTAAGGTCAATACACAATGAAATCGTTGTTTTTGATTTTCCGCTTAAAAGCGTTTCGGACATTATTCCGTTCGCCGAAATTAACTTCCCAAGTGCGTCACTAATCAAATTTGCAATTTTTTTTTTCTGAAACTGCCCAACCCTGCTAATTGAAAAATTCGAAATTAGAGTAAAGACCAAAGCGATTTCGGAAAACTTTCTTTTCTGCTTTTGCCTTAAGGCCCTTAAGTATCGTTGTTGGCAATAAAGGTTGAAAATCACATTCGCCAGGGTTGGAAAGTTGAAAAAGTAAAAAATTACTTTCATCAGGGCTGAGAAGTTGCCAAAACTACTTTCGTCAGGGCTGGGAAGTTGAAAACGTAAAAATTACTTTCACCAGGGCTGGGAAGTTGAAAAAAGTATAAAAAAAATTACTTTCGTCAGGGCTGGGAAGTTGAAAAAGTAAAAAAATACTTTCGTCAGGGCTGGGAAGTTGAAAACGGAAAAAATTACTTTCACCAGGGCTGGGAAGTTAAAAAAGTAAAAAAAAATTGCTTTCGCCAGGACTGAGAAGTTAAAAAAGGTTAAAAACAATTTAGCAGCGTTGGGTAGTTAAAAACTAAAAAAAATTTCTTTAAGCAGGGTTGGATAGTTAAAAACGAGCATTTCTCCAGTGGCGCACACGGGAAGTTACCATCAAAAACCAGTGATGGGAATGTCGATAACCAAACAATAAATTTCATTTCAATTTCGATATTTTTCTAAAAACTAATAAATAAATAAAATTTCCGAGATAAATACTCTAGTATTTATCAAAATAGAATTTAAAAAAAAGTAACCAAAACTATCAAATGTGACAAACTACCCCGATTATTATAAAATTATAATAATTTTCCTGATTTGCATCCGATATTTAAATTCGCCCAATTCATCGCTTTTTCATGAGCATTAATTATTATTTTTTTCTAGCCACTTAAGATTAACTTATATATAAATAATATTTAGACCATATTTTGATACATTAAACTTCATTTATTTCAAAAAAAAAAGAAATCAATTCAAAAAATTTTTATAACAATTGGAAAACATAGCAACTTTTAGGTTATGTGTAAAAATTGAAGGTTATGTATCAAAAGAGACAAAAATAATTTTTTCTAATGTTTAAAATGGAGAAATATCAAGTTTTCCTTTTTTCAAAAATGAAAATGAACAATCAAAACTCAATGAAATTCTAATTGTTATTGTGACAATAATAATAATTATTATTAGCTAATTTAGATAACCTGTTATTATTATAATAATAATATGTAAAATTGTCGGAGATGAAAGAGAGGAAAAGAAGGGGAGAGGGGGTTAAAGAGCAAGGTAGGGGGGGGGTAATAAAGTTGACGTTAATGTGCGAGGTTATGAACGTAATTTACGTACGTTAATGGGAGATTAACGTTTGATGGTGAAATAGAGGGTAAAACTTGTAGAAAATGTAAAGGTGGGACTACAATGCGATTTTAGGGGTGTAACTTCCGAAATGCGACATTATTGTCAACTACCCAACCTTGCTGGGTGAAATTTTTTTATTAACTACCCATCCTTGCAAAGTGGAACTTTCGACTTCTTTGTCAACTACCCAACCTTGCAAAGTGGAATTTTTAACTTCTTTGTCAACTACCCAACCTTGCAAAGTGGAATTTTTGACTTTTTTGTCAACTGCCCGAAATTAAAAACTAAAAATTCGAAGCACAATAAATGTTTAAATCGTAGAATTGTAATTTTTAAGAATTGAAACGGTGATCGAAGTTTTTATCCAACAAGGTTGGATAGTCGTCAAAAAAGTAGAAAATTTCATTCAGGGTTGAGTAGTTAAGAAAAAATTAAAAATTTCATTGAACAGAGTTGGGTAGCTGACAGAAGGTAAAAAATTACATTGACCAGGGTTGGACAGTTGACAAAAAGTTAAAAATTACATTGACCAGGGTTGGACAGTTGAAAAAAAGGTTAAAAATTCCACTCACCACGGCTGGGCAGTCGAAAAAAGTTCATAATTCCATTTAACAGGGTTGGGAAGTGGAAAAAAGTAAAAACCTAACTCAGCAAGGTAGGACAGTTGGAAATAAGTTAAAAATTCCATTCAACAGGGTTGGGTAGTTGGAAAAAGCAACAATTTTTACCCTCAAAAGGAAATTTTGCACTTTTCTCTTTCAAAATGTGTCAAAAGTGTCTCTTTTAAAAAAAAGGCGCGGATTTTTACGTAAGTAAAAGGCATTTTTTATTAAAAGAAAGTTATGCGTAATGTTTAATATTTTTTTTAATAATAATAATAATTTTTTTCAATAACTTTTTTCAATAATTTTTTTAACAATTTTTTTTAAAATATTTTTTTAACGATTTTTTTTTAACTATTTTTTTTAAACTATTTTTTTTAAATAATTTTTTTTAATAATTTTTTTCAAATATTTTTTTTAACAATTTTTTTTAAATCATTTTTCTTAAAAGATTTTTTTTAACAATTTTTTTAAAATAATTTTTCTTAAAAGATTTTTTTTAACAATTTTTTTTAAATATTTTTTTAAACAATTTTTTTTAAATATTTTTTTTAAATATTTTTTTTAACAATTTTTTTAATAATAATAATAATAATAATAGTAATTTTTAAAATAATAATAATAATAATGATAATAATTTTTTAACAAGCAGGATTTTTTTTAAAATAATAGAAAATTATTTTTTATACTGTTTAGTTTTTCGATTATTTATTTATTTGAGAATTTTTTTTTCGTAATATACGTAATGGAAT
The DNA here is from genome assembly GCA_032873175.1 of Leptopilina drosophilae. Classification (NCBI taxonomy): domain Eukaryota; kingdom Metazoa; phylum Arthropoda; class Insecta; order Hymenoptera; family Figitidae; genus Leptopilina; species Leptopilina drosophilae. The sequence goes on from CM065486.1 coordinate 4,275,441, forward strand.
GCTCTTAAAATAAAAAATGAAAAAAATGAAAAAAATGAAATGAAACGATAGGGGAAAATAGAGTTTGCTTTCTTAAAAGTTCGCTGCCTAGTCAATTTTATGTATGAAGAGGAAAGGAAATTAAAAAAATTTTTTTTTTAATGAAATAATTTTGAAAAGCGTTAGGTATTTTTCCCCCTTTTGTAAAATAGAATTTTTATTACTTATATTTATTTTTTTTTATTATTTTTTTTCATTATTTTTTTTATTAATTCGACTTTTTTTTAAAAAAAACATTTTTATTTTGAAAAGACTAAAAAAAATTTTTTTATTTTCGAAATAAGTGACTTATTGTCATATTTATAGACAAACACATTTACACAAATATACACGAACACAAAACATAATTATATATATATAGTAATTTATAATTCTCTTTATTTAACAATAAGTAGGTAATTTTTAATAATTATTTATTGTATTTATACTCAGCAGCAAAGACTGATTAAGATTTGTCTCTTAATAGACGAAAATTAATATGAATTACAAAATTTTAATTATTTAAATTTTCATCCTCAGCTGTTATTATAACAATTTTTATCGTCAGAAATCGTCAAAATTGGACTAGAAAAAAACTCGTTTTTAAATAATTAAAAAGGAAAGATTTATAAAAATTATTCTTTAATAAAAATAGAAATCTGTTAAAAATTATTAATTTAAAGAAAAATTTGTTAAAAATTAAAAATTACAAGAAAAGTTTGTTAAAAATTATAAACTAAAAGAAAAATTTGTTAAAAATTATAAATTACAAGAAAAATTTGTTAAAAATTATAAATTAAAAGAAAAATTTATTAAAAATTATAAATTACATGAAAAATTTGTTAAAAATTATAAATTAAAAGAAAAATTTGATAAAAATTATAAATTAAAAAGGAAAATTTGTTAAAATTAAAAACAAATGTCTCTGCTGGTGAGTTTAAAGCGTCTTATTTATTATTACTCTGGGTAATTTTTTTTTCTCGACAAAATTGACAAAAAAAAAAACGCTACGTGCCAGTAATGTGTATTTCACGAGGAGGAGAATGATGATTTAGTTCTATAGATACATAATTTATATTATTATTATTATTAAAATGTAATAGGCGTAGCAGATAATTAGAAATCGAATTCAATGTTACCGCTGTTAATATACTGCGACTTATAATTCAAATTTTGTATTTTCTACAAAAAAAACGAAGAAAACAAAATGAAAAAAAATAGACGAAAAAAATGCGAAACAAAATTTATATATTTTTTAATATTTAATTAAAAAAAAGAATTTTTAAGAAAAAATTTAACCTTAGAAAGCAATATTTATAGAATTCGTAAACAGTGTTGTCAAATGCAAAAAAGAAATATTCAAAATTGTAAAAAGAATAAAATTTTTAATAACTATTTTTTTTTTAATTTTTAATTAAAGTTACTTTTTTAATATTATATTAATATTAATAGTAATATTTTACTTAATAACTTTCTATTTACTTCATAAACTATTTACTTATTTTTATTACATTCAAAACATTTTTTAACTGGCGAAAGTGACTTTTATGAATTTTAATCGAAATTATCTAAAGTCCGTAAGTGCTATTTTCCCTGGCAATTGTCATAGGAAAATGACCCTTACGGTTTTTAGACTTTTTTTAAATTCAGAATTCAAATATTATTTTAAAAAAAGGAATATTATTACATTAGACAATGAAACATATTATAGAAATATAATACATAGTTTAATATAGTAATATTTTGTAATACTTGTCAATGAGTGAATTAATATACATTATTTATAATCAATTATAAATATTTATAAGTATATTAATTTACAATTTTTAAATAGTGTAAATCTACAGAAATTTTGAAATTGACATTATTTATTAAATTTTCTGAACTTGTAAAATTGCCATTACATATAAAACTTACTAAAATTGTAAAATTGCCATTACATAAAAAACTTACTAAAATTGTAAAATTGCCATTACATAAAAAACTTACTCAAATTGTAAAATTGCCATTACATGTAAAACTTACTAAAATTGTAAAATTGCCACTACTTTTTAAATTTACGAAAATTATAAAATCGCTAATATTTTTCAAAATGAAAAAAGTAACAAAATTAAACTCACATTTTTTTTTTTGATTAAATGGCAACACTGGTTCGAAAGAAAAAATTAAAAATTATACTCAAACTATTTGCTCTAAAGTTCAAATTGGAGAAATTTGCGTTCTCTATACTGTCCTTTTCTAGAGCTGGTTTTTTTCCTTTTATTTCTGTCCTTGTCATATGCACGTGTTTCTATGGTTACTTTAAAGCTGACTTCACAATGTTGAAAAGTGCAACTGACGAGAAGTGACAATTAAGGATGGGGAATAACATAGTTTAAAATGGACTTTTTGTGACGATAAGCTGACTCTACAATTGGCTTGACGTTAAGCTCATTCTTCAATGGAGTTGAAAAAAATTTTATTTTACAATCAATTTGACGTGATCGAAAGTTTCTTGTAGAAATGACCTGACATTGGAATAAAACTACTTCTACAATGGAAATTACTGAATATTAAGCTCATTCTGCAATTGACACAACGGGACTTTAAGCTCATTCTACAATTGACTCAAATTAAAGTTCAATTTACAATGGATTTGACAGGAAATGAAGTTAATTTGACAATTAACCGATAGTGACCATAAGTTTATTGAAAAACATATCTGACGTTACGTTAAGCTGACTCTACAATGGACATTAAAACTTGACTTTAAACTCCTTTTACAATTGACTTAAACGAAAAATTATGAATTTATTACAGCTGAGTCTGCAATTGACTTGATGTTAAGCTCATTCTACAATGGACTGGAAAAAAATAAGTTTATTCTATAATCAATTTGAAGTGAAAGTTTTGACCGAAAGTTTACTGTAGAAATGACTTAACGTGGCAATAAACTATTTCAACAATGGAAATTACTTGAGGTTAAGCGCATTCTGTAATAAACTAAACATGACGTTAAGCGCATTCTGCAATAAACTTAACATGACGTTAAGCGCATTTTGCAATAAACTTAACATGACGTTAAACGCATTTTGCAATAAACTTAAAATGACGTTAAGCTCACTCTACAATGGACTTGACGAGACACTAAGTTAGTTTCACAATCGACCAAAAGTAACTGATACCTTAATGTAAAATAGAATTCACGTGACATTAAGCTTTCTCTACAATAGACTCGACCTGGCGCTTAAGCTAAATCTACAATAGACTTGATAGAACGGTAAACTAGCTTAAAAATACATCAACGAAACACCAGTGAATATCTATCCTTGTTACTTCAAACCTTCCATAAAGTCCATTGTAGAACCAGCTTAAATCAAGAATACCAAAAGATTCGCCAAATCACAAAATTTTTTATCTCCAGACAGAAAAAAATTCATTTTTCCAATGAAACTTATGAACACACCTTTAATGTTCATATCAAACAGCTTTCTATTATCAACCATATTTTGTACTATCAACACAAAAAAATTTCATTTTCTTTTGCGATTAGTTTTATAGAATATTTTTTCTTTTTTTCCTTTTTTTTCTAACGCACCGCTGGCAGTATTTATCAGTGGAGCGACTTTCGCTCAGATACGCTTAAAGTTGATTAAAAAAAAAAATTAATAATAATTTTAAAAACAAACACTGGATGTGAGAAAAAGTTGGGACTTTGGTTTATAAAAAGGCCTTTCTGCAAGAGAGATGAAACTGGAGAACTTTTTTTTATACGAAAGAATGATAACCATGTAAAAAAAAACTTTTGTATGTTTTTGCGTTTTTATTTGTAAACTGTTGAAACAACGGCTTTTTAAAAAAAAACACGTTGTTTAGATTATTAATTACTAACTTGGCTCATAAATATTTAAAAAATGTAAAATTTTACCTAAAATATCCAAATGTCGATATAATTCGATAATCGAGTCTAAACTCGATCGATTTCGAGCCTTCGGTTTGCGATAATATCGATTTTTGAAGTTCCATGTTCGATATTATCGATTGTAAAACTTCGATATTCGATAAAAAAATCTATTTCGATAGTTCGATATTCGATAAAAAATCGATTTTGAGACTTCGATGTTTGTTAAAAAAAAAAACGATTTCGAGAAAACGACTTTCAATAAAAATTTGATGTCGAGTGTTCGATAATCGATAAAAAATTCTTTTCGAGAGTTCGATATTCGATCAAAATCGATTTCGGCAGTTCGATAATCGATGAAAAATTCTTTTCGAGAGTTCGATATTCAATAAGAAAATCGATTTTTAGACATCAATAGGATCGACTTGGAGATTTCGATAATCGATATTACGAGTTTTGAGACATCGATATTAAGAACTATCGATTTTTAGACTTTGATTTCTAACATATCAATTGTAAACGATATATCGCAAGTTCGATAAATTTTAATATGTAAAAAAATAGGATATATATACACATATATTTTTAATAATGGCTTTTGATAATTATTTTAAAAGTAATTTTTCTTTTTGGCAAAATAAAAATATTAATGAGCCACATCACTAATTATGTAATACACACTGTGCGAAGACATCGATATAATTAAAGTAAACGGCAAATTACTTTGCGACATTTTTAATCGACAATTATTGTATGAGAATACATATCATCATCATTTTAACATTATCATGATTGTGATAAATCACACTATTAATCACTGTATCTTGAAAACAACAACAAAAAAAACAATATCATTAAACGTTTTGATTGTTAACTGTTGGATATCGATGGTTTTCTTTTTTAATGTAAAATAAACAATCGTGATAACGTCTTTTGGCGTTTTTTTGTATTGATTCCTTGTTGTACTCGAATTTTTTTGTATTTACAGGTTTTTTTGTATTTTTTTTTAATTTTTGTCATTTGCCATTGTGAATTTAGCTTAATGTGTTTGTTTTCACTGGACAACTTCTCAAATGCGACACTTTTCGTTAACAACCCAACCTTGCTGTTTTGAAATACTCACTTTATTTTGTCGACTACCCAACCTTGCGATACGAAATTGCAATTTGACAAATGTGATGGTTTATTTTTCAACTTTCCAAACTTTATAATTTAATTTTTCGGAATACTTTTAAAAATTCCATTTAGCAAGGATGGGTAGTTAACATGGAGATGAAATATTTTATTCAGCAGGGTTGAGTAGTTAAGAAAAAATTAAAGTATTCGACTAGTTTCGCATTTGAGAAGAACTGGACAAGTCGAGGAAGCAATAGCTGTGAACGTGCCTTTACGAATATTACATTTAGTTGGTGTTTGCCACTCTATAACATTAGTAGTTTATGGTCAATCGACTACTGTCGTCAAAATGTTTATAGAGTGTAAAATTTTTCTTAATTCCAATTTTTTTCCTTCTAAATTCTTTCGACTACGTGGAATCATAAACTAGTAAGTAAATTTAAATTTATTTCTCCTTAAAAATAATTTAATAAAAAAAAAATAGTTACAAATGAGACTTTGAGTATTTAACACTTTCGTCAAAAACACGTAATACGAGATTAACCTTTTCAATTGTCGCATTTATTCCCATTAGGCCGATACGAAAAATTTTCCCTGCTGTTGGTCCCAAACCACCGGATATTTCCACACTATACCTAAAAAATAAACAAACAAAATTTATTTTTTAGAAAAACTTATTTGTTTATGTTAAATTTAATTTTTTTTTATCAATTTTCCCAACTGACACAGAACAAAAGCGTAATTTTTTTTTCTGCATGGGAGAGAAAAAGACAGAAATATCCTGCGTCCTTTTCTAGAAAGAGGCAAAACCTATCTCTATCCTTCTCTTTCCTGTTGAAAAAAATTACGTTATTACATTTAGAGGTTATAATTTATGTACAACCAATTTTTGTTTTGAAAAATATACGTTTTTTAATGGTAATTCCACAATTACCGTTCCATTGCATATGAGGTCACGACTTTGCCATCAATTCCTAAAGGTACCTTCACAGCTGTTATTGTTTTCAATCTTTCTTTTGGATTCGTGACGTAAAATTCATAGCCACGTGCCTTTAGACCTTGGTGTAGATGTTCTGTTGCTTTAGCGTGTCGCAACCAGGAAACCGGAAGTGTTTCTTCGGCTGGAAAAAATATTTTTTCGATTTTAGGCTCCTTCTACAATGACCTTTGTTTTTTTTAAAGATATGAATGAAAAAAAACTATTAAAAAGATACGCGCGACAATTTTTTTTCTATTTTTTACACATCGGTTGACATTTTGTTTAAGGTGAATCCACAATGGACTATTTAGTTTACTGCTTTTTACTAGTTAAAGGTGAATTCACAATTGGTTATTCAGTTTAATATTATTTACATCTTTGTACTATTTAAAGGTACAAAATGAATAATAATAATAATATTATTATTACAATGAATAATATTGTTTACTGTTTTTTTCTAATGAAAGGTGAATCCACAATTGACTTTTTATTTTAACATTATTTACATCTTTTTTACTAGCTAAAGGTGAATCCATAATTGACTATTTAATTTAATATTGTTTGCATATTTTTACTACTTAAAGGTGAATCCACAACGGACTTGTCATTTGCGAATTATTTACTGTTTTTTTAATATTTAAAGGTGAATCCACAATGAACTATTGTATTTACTGTGCTTTTCTACTTTTTACTATTTCAATAGTAATTTACTCCTTTAAAATTTACATTTTTTTAATTCACTATATTTAATATTATTTACGTCTTTCTACCATTTAAAGGTAAGTCCACAATGGACTGCATAGTTTACTGTTTTTACTATTTAAAGCTATATCCACAATGGACTATTTTGTTTACTGCTTCTTACTAGTTAAAGGTGAATCCATAATTGACTATTTTGTTTAACATTATTTACATCGTTTTACTATTTAAAGGTGAGTCCATAATGGAATACATGGAGAATTGTTTTTACTGTTTAAAGCTGAATCCTCAATGGAATACATGGGTAGTTTTTTTACTATTTAAAGGTGAATTCACAATTGACTATTTAGTTTAATATTATTTTTATCTTTTTCACAATTTAAAAGTGAATCCACAATGGACTATTGGGTTTACAGTGTTTTACTACTTTCTACTATTTAAATAGTAATTTACCCGCTTCCAACTTTTTTCAGTGAATAGTAAATTAAAGAATAACAAGTAGTAAATAAATAAATAATAAACCAAATAGTCCAGTGTGAATTAACCTTTAACAAAATATCAACCGATGCGCACAAAATGAAAAACTGTTGAGTGCAATTTTTCTAAGGGGTAAAACGTCCATTGTGAATCACCCTTAACATTATAACCCACCTAATTGGGCGAGTGCCTCGCGTAGACCATAAACCAAAGTAGCACTTATCGTATGATGATAAATTCTAGCATTTCCAAAACAATTCCAATAGTCACCCAATAAAGTCATGTCCCAATATTGTACCGGTACTTTTGTCTTCCGACTGCAAATTTTTCGCCTAAAAGACAAAATAATTGAATTTTAAAAACAATATTGTGAATGGACCTTTAATCATTTTGCAAAAAAAAAGGAACTGCCCAACCATGTTGGATGAAATTTGCGTTGTCAACTACCCAACCTTGTTTGATTGAAATTTTCGAGAGGTTAGGAAAATTCTATCTAGCAAGGTTGGGTAGATAAAAATTTTAGTCAACAGGGTTAGGTAGATGAAAATTTTAGTCAACAGGGTTGGGCAGATAAAATTTTTAGTCGACAGAGTTGGGTAGATAAAAATTTTAGTCAACAGGGTTGGATAGATAAAATTTTTAGTCGACAGAGTTGGGTAGATAAAAATTTTAGTCAACAGGGTTTGGTAGTCGACGTAAAATACAAAAGTAAAATTGTAAATAGGCCATTATACATACGAGATAGAAGGATATATATATATATATATATATATATTCGTCTTTTTAAAAGAAAAAGGCCGTTAAAAATAAAAAAAATATCCCTCACTCGGCAAGGGGACTAAAAGTGATTGGAGTGATTCCAGGTGGCGCTCCAAGACACTTTTGACTTCCGGTGTAAACAACATCAATTTCGCAAGCGTCGGTGAAAAATGGTTCCGCCCCTAGGGATGCAACCGCATCAACAATGAGAAGACCGCCATGTCTGTAATTACGAAAACATAACCTAAAATTTTTTTCCTTTTTTTTCCTCAAAGTGTTCAATCATTTATTCGTCATGAAAAAATTTTTTCCTAATTTTCCTTGAGTCGAAAAGTATTTTAATTGCTCTTATTTCGAAATCAAGAGAAAAACTTACTCGTGAACAAGTTTACCAACCCCCTGGAGTGATTGAACGACACCAGTCGACGACTCCGAGTGGACCATAAAAACTGCCGTTGGTCTAAAAGTCTCCAACGCTGATTTCAATTCTCCCAAATTGAAACCTTGGCCCAGTTTTGTCGTTAATAGGCGAACCTAAAAAAAATTTTTAGGTTACAGTCCACTTTCCCCACCTCGCATTTTCAGACTGTTCGCATTTCTTTCCTTTTTGATAAAAATTCATAAAATTTCCACTATTTTCATTTGTGGATCTGAACTATTTTCGCTACAAAGTTTAAAAAAATTTTGATAATTTTTTTTATTTTCTTTCGTTTTCTTTAGTTAAAGACCTGCAATTTTTAGGTTATTCACCTGCACTCCGAGACGATTTGCAATGTCCTCCGCTCTCTCGCCCCAAATACCGCTTTTAACGATTAAAATTGATTCTCCTCGTTCGAGTAAATTGCCAATTGCCGCCTCCATTCCCCCGTGACCTGATGCACTTACAGCAAGAGTTAGTCTGTTAGTTGTTTGAAATGCGTATTGTAGACCAACCTTAATTTCGTCCATTAACTGAAAATGTACGTAGAAAATTTTTACGAAACGTCAACTATTTTCCACGGTGAAAATTAGTCGATTTTTACTTATCTATAAATTTTTCTACTCCACATGTGTGAATTAGGCTTTACGTTTTGCAATATTTCAACCAATGTGGATAGCACTGTAGTTTTAAGGTGCTTTTACAATGGCTATTTCATTTATTTATTTTATTATTATTATTATCATTATTAAGGGTCATTCACAACTTGGCTATTTAATTTATATATTTCATTATTATAATAATAATAATAATAATTATTATTATTATTATTATCATTATTAAGGGTAATTCACAACTTGGCTATTTAATTTATATATTTCATTATTATTATTATCTTTATTAAGGGTCATTCACAACTTGGCTATTTAATTTATATATTTCATTATTATTATAATTATAATTATTATTTATTAATAATTATTATTGAAATTGAAGTAAGTTACAGTGTATTTGACACGTTTATAGTTTTTAAATTATTTTTTATCTAAAAAAAGAAAAAAAAGAACTAAGTGTGAAAGCACCTTAAGACTCTAATACAGCAACAGTGGTTGCATATTGAAAGGTATTAAATCTTATGGAGGAAAAAATCGTAAAAGTATAACAAAATGTATTGTATGACCTTGCACATTTCTGGATGTAAATGACCAATAAGTTGATTTTGAAGTGAATTTAGAACTCGTTTTGAACAATTACTTGGACCTGGACCCATTAAATGTTTTATTGGCACAACAAGGGGTTTTAATAATTCCTCAGGTGGATTTAAATGCACTGCACTTTCGTTCCAATTAGTAGACATTTTCCTCTTTTCTACTTTCTTTTTATATTAAAAACGAGAAAAAAAGAAAAAATTACGGTATTTCTACAATTTTTGTTTAAAAAAAAATTCGATTTAATATTTTTTTTTTATTATTATTACTTTTCTCCAAGGAAAATTTGAGACGAAGTTCTTTTACAGCCAGCTAATGAGTAACTGATGAATAATTACAACTTATTGCAAATGAAGGAGATAATTTTATCAGTATTTAATTCTCGGAAATAAAAAATTACTTTCTTATCAGACTGCTGCATTAAGATGCTGTCACAACAAATATTTTTTATCTTTTTTTGGAGTAATTTTTTTTCTTTCTCATTAATAAATTATAACTAATTAATGTAATATTAATGAAATTAATAATTTATATTTAGAATAATAATAATAATAATAATAATAATAATAATAATAATAATAATAATAATAATAATAATAATAATAATAATAATAATAATAATAATAATAATGATAAAAATCATTTTTTTTTATTTTTAATCTTTTCAATCTAATTTTAATCATTATTTAATATTTATTTTATTAATTTACACTATTTATTATTTTTTTTTTAATTTTATTTTTTTATTTCCTTTAAAATTTGCTAATAATTACTATCAAATAATAAAATATGGAAAAAATTTTTTCACGTTACGATTGTCTTTTTACAAAAAAAATTTTTTTTATTTATGTTGATTTATTTTATTTATTTTATTGTATGTTAATAAAAAACAATAAAGAATAAATTTGATAAAAATTTTTTTAAGGTTATGTTTATTTAACGTTTTTTAAACAGAACATTAAGGTTTATCCACAATGAATCTTGTACTTTCCAAAATTCAATTTTCTAAAAAAGAAATTTTTATTATTTTTTTTATTCCTTTTTAAAATTTTTTTATTATTTTACAGTTTTCTAATAATAATTTATTAATAATAATTAAAATAATAATAAATAAATAAATAAATAAATATTAAATTATATTTAATTATTATAGTTTTCAAAAATTATATTTTTTATTGTATTTTCATTTATTATTTATATAGTTTATTTATTTTTTATTTTATATTTAATTATTATATTTTTAAAAAATTATATTTTTTATTGTATTTTCATTTATTATTAATATAGTTTATTAATTTTTTTATTTTTCTTATTTATTTATTTTATTTATTATTATTTATTATTTATTATTATTATTATTATTATTATTATTATTATTATTATTATTATTATTATTATTATTATTATTATTATTATTATTATTATTATTATTATTATTATTATTATTATTATTATTATTACTATTTTTATTTTATTTTATTAATCTTAAATTAGAAAAGAAAAAAAATTTAAAAATTGTTAAAAAGATGTTTGGATTTTGTTTCTTTGAACAAAATTTTATGGTTCTTACACAATGACTAAAGATTTATTGTGAATGAAGCTTAAAATTCTGTTGAAAAGCTTTATAAATGAAATTTTCTTGAAAAGAATTTATGGAAAAATATTTTATTCATTATAATTTCTTTTAATTTCTTTTTAATTTCTTCTTAATTTTTTTATTTAGATTCTTTTTTTAATAATTTGCTAATAATAATTTTTAAATACCAAATAAAATTTAAATAATTTTCGTAAGGTTATGTTTGTGTTTTAATATTCTTTTTAAATAGAACTTTTTTCTTATTTTGTATGATTTCTATTTAGTTTATTTATTTCATTATGTTATTAATTACAAACAATAAATATTACAATAGAAGAAATTAAAAAAAAAATTTGAGGTTATGTTTGTGTTCCGTATTTTTCAACATAATTTTAAGGTTAATCCACAATGGTACTTTTAATTTCTACGTGAAATTTTTTTAAAAAATAGTTTGTAAAATTGTTTTTGTTTCTTTTTACTCATTATTTATGATGTAAATGAAACTTAATCGAAATATTAAAATTAAATATTTTATAAAAATTATGTTAAATTAAAAATTAAATGAAATATTTATGAATATTGAAATTAAATATTTTATCAAAATTATGTTAGATTAGAAATAAAAGAAATGTTTATGAATTTTTTAATTAAATATTAAATTAAATTTATGTTACATTAAAAATAAGAGAAATATTTCTGAACATTTAAATTAAAAATTTTTTTTATTTTTTTTATATTGTAATTACATTTACTTTAAGTTAAAAATGAATGAAATATTTAACTTAATTTACACTTGAGAACAATAATAAGAATTTTATTTTTTTTCAAATTTTTCCGCATTTTTTTCATATTCTTCAATCATTCAATATTACAATAAAATGTAAAGAAACTTTAGAAAATTGTAATTTACGTTCAAACTAAAATAATTATTTTCTTACTTTTTTCAAATTAGACGTTAATTGCAGACTTAGTGGAAAAATTAATTATTATTACTGCAAATTTATTATTATTATTTTTTTTTTAAACTAATGTGAACAATTATAAACAACTGTTGTCAATTGTTTTGTTTTTCCTCGTGTCGTCAATTTGTCGAGTGTCGTAATTCCGTAAACAATAATAATATGACAATGTGACCATCCAGGAAACACTTGTGTTTCACTAGAATAATCGATATATAAATATCGAGAGTGACATATTTTTTTCCCACTAGTCTCGCTTTTCCCTCGTGTTTCTCTCTATTTCGTAAAATAATTTTTTTAGTTTAAAAAAACAAACAAAATAAATTAAAAATGAAAATATTTCCATTTACATTTGCTCTTATAGGTATTTTATTGTCGGTAATTTATGCACTACCGTCATTTTCAATTTCATTAAATCCAACCGATGCTCTGAAAAATATTCCAAATCCAATAAATTCGGCAACAAATTTGGCCAATAATTTCGAAGAAAAAGCCCAGCAAGCGTCCGATTCAATAAAATCGGCATCAAATTTGGCCGATACTTTCGGACAAATTCCCCAACAAGCGTCCGATTCAATAAGCGCAGCATCAAATTTGGCCAATACTTTCGGACAAATTCCCCAACAAGCGGCCGATTCATTGGGCGCTGCTGCAAATTTGGCCAGTAATTTCGCACAAATTCCCCAGCAAGCGGCCGATTTGGGCTTATCGCAGATGCAAAATATTCTTCAACAAGCGAAACAAGTTGCCACAACTACAAAGAAAGGTTCGGGTTTATTGCAAAATTTAGTTCCACGCGTTGACAATTTGATAAATACGGTGAGAAATCTGGCGAAGGATTTAACGCTCGGAATATCGGAAGTTGGATTTAAAACAGTATTGGGACTGCCCTCTGATAATGATAAATAATAGGTGAGAATACACTTTGAATACTGTCAAAAATTACTTATTTTATTGGTTGGTAAAACTTTAGATTGATGTGAAGGCAGCTTTATAATTGTTAATTTGCCCTAAGGTTACGAAAAATTATGTGTGGACGCACCTTTACGCTTGTATATTTACCCTAAAGGTTGATAATTTAGTGTGGGCGCACCTTTACAGTTGTTAATTTACCCTAAGGTAAGACAATTGTATTGTCACCTAAGGGTGAGAATTCAGTGTGAACGCAGCTTTACACTCGTATATTAACCCTAAGGATGAGAATTCAGTGTGAACGCACCTTTACATTCGCAAATTAGCCCTAAGGGTGAGAACTCAGTGTGGCCTCACCTTTACACTCACGGTAAATCGTTAGGTATTAAAATAACACCAAAAAGGATTAAAATATAATCCAATTTAGTGTTATTTCAATCCACTTTGGTGTTATTTTAATACCTAACGATTTACCGTGCACGTAAATTTATTCCTAAGGGTTAGAATTCACCTTTACACTTGTAAATTTGCCCTAAAGGTAAGAATTCCATGTGGACGCACCTTTAGAATTGTAAATCTGACCTAAGGGTAAAATTGCATACGTACTATTGTGTGGACGCACCTTTACACGTGTGGATTTTTCCCAAAGGTAAGAAAATTAGTGTGAGCTACACCTTTAGAATTGTAAATCTACCCAAAACGGTAAAATAAATTTAATAAAATTCTAGGCAAAGATTTCATTATCATCACTAACTTTGGCAACACTGCAATTTATATTTATAGTAAAAAAAAAAGTACTAAAAAGTTATTCGAAAAATGTAATTTTGAAAAATTTGTCTCAAGGGTAAAAGTGCAGTGTGAACACACCTGTAAACTTGCAAATTTGCCCTAAAAGTAAAATTAGATTATTAGAATAGAAGAAAATAGGAAAAATGGAATAATTTGCAAATTACAGTGTGTACGCACCTGTAGACTAGTAAATTTGCCATAAACTAGCAAAAAAAAGTACCAAAAAGTTATTTAAGAAATGTAATTTTTAAAAATTTGTCTTAACGGTAAAAAGGCAGTGTGGACACACCTGTAAACTTGTAAATTTGACCTAAACTAGTTAAAAAAGTAGCAAAAAGTTATTCCAAAAATGTAAATTTGAAAAATTTGTCTTAAGGAAAAAAGTGTAGTGTGTACGCACCTGTAGACCAGTAAATTTGCCCTAAACTATTTAAAAAAAAAGTGCCAAAAAGTTATTCGAAAAATGTGATTTAAAAAAATTTATCTGAAGGATAAAAATGCAGTGTGAACGCACCTGTAAACTTGTAACTTTGCCCTAAAGGTAAAAATTTATTAAAAGAACAAGAAAATAGAAAAAAAAGGAATAATTGACAAATTCGCAGTGTGAACGCACCTATAGACTTGTAAAACTGCCCTAACAATAGAAAAAGAAAGTAAAAAGAATTAAAAATTTTCTAAATTAAGTTAATTTTACCAACCAATAAATGAAAAAAGCCATGAAATCACCAAAAAAACCAACCAATGATAATAATTAGATAGAAACTAAAAGAAAACTATTAAAAAAATAATAATTACTTTTTATTTTCTTCTAGAACAAAAAATCACCATGAAATAATTATCTATTAATATTAAATCACTTGGAGGAATATAAAGAAGTGAAAAATTGCAAAGGAGAAAACAAAATTTGTGTTATTTATGAAAATATTATTAAAGAAAGAGAAAATTCGATCCAGAACACAAAAATCTTAATAATTATATATGGAAATATTTATTGACTAGACAAACATGGCCTTCAATGAGAAAAATAGATTCGACAGTGAATTTAAAAGTAAAGATAATATTTATTATAAATTATTTATTATATTCTTCCAATAAAATTACTGCTACTAAAACTCAGCAAAAAAACCCTGGGGGAACGGGCTGACGCTTTCTCGACGCAATAACGTCAAGAATCCGTCAAAAGTTGACTTTAATTTTTTCATTTTGAAAATTCAATTTTCGGTAACTTTTTGCCACTTTATTTTTTTAAGGATTTTGGCAATTTTTCTGATAACTGGAACAAAAACAAGCAACTTCTTCTTTAGACGCATTTTTCTAGCACAAAAATTAAAAAAGTTACAGAGGTTTTTCCAAAATCACAGAAATTTTTTCATTTTGAAAAGTCAATTTTCGGTAACTTTTTGCCACTTTATTTTTTTAAGAATTTTGAAAATTTTTCTGATGATTAGAACAAAAACAAGCAACTTCTTCTTTAGACGCATTTTTCTAGCACAAAAATTAAAAAAGTTACAGCGGTTTTTCCAAAATCACAGAAATTTTTTCATTTTGAAAATTCAATTTTCGGTAACTTTTTGCCACATCATTTTTTTAAGGATTTTGGAAATTTTTCTGATAATTGGAACAAAAACACGCAATTTCTTCTTTAGACGCATTTTTCTAGCACAAATGTCTGTGATTTTGGAAAAGCCTCTGTAACTTTTTTAATTTTTGTGCTAGAAAAATGCGTCTAAAGAAGAAGTTGCTTGTTTTTATTCCAATTATCAGGAAAAAAGTCAAAATCCTTATTTTCCTCCTTTTTTATGGGATTTAGCTTCTTTATTTTTGTGCTTTTTGAAAATACTTTACCTATTTAATAGTCTCGACTCTTTGGTAAAAAATCTAAAATTATAGAAAATAATTAAAGATTCAAAAATCCGATTTTTTGAACTTCAACATTTTTTTCCCTCTTTTGTGGGATTTAGCTTTTTTATTTTTCATCAGTTTCATTATTACTCCGTGACGGGTGTTTAAGAGCAATGTCCATTTTTCGATTATCACGTGTTCGAGTTCTATTTTCTTTCATTCGAGCTCCATGCTATTGTGTATAGTCTTTTTTAAGAAAGAAATTTTGAAAAGAAATTTTGTGCTGTTTGTTTTAATAGTAATTATTTATAAATTAAGTAGTGATATTATTTATCATTATTTTCTTTGAATTTAAATAATTTAAAGAAAGGTTATAAGTATATTGCAATGTAAAAGTATTTTTTATACAAAACCCAAAAGATTTGGCAAATCACAAAATTTTTTATCTCCAGACAGAAAAAATTCATTTTTCCAATTAAACTTATGAACACACCTTTAATGTTCATATAAAACAGCTTTCTATTATCAACCATATTTTGTATTATCAACACAAAAAAAAATTTCTTCTTCTTTTGCGATTAGTTTTATAGAATATTTTTTCTTTTTTTCCTTTTTTTTCTAACGCACCGCTGGCAGTATTTATCAGTGGAGCGACTTTCGCTCAGATACGCTTAAAGTTGATTAAAAAAAAAAAATTAATAATAATTTAAAAAAAAAACACTGGATGTGAGAAAAAGTTGGGACTTTGGTTTATAAAAAGGCCTTTCTGCAAGAGAGATGAAACTGGAGAACTTTTTTTTATACGAAAGAATGATAACCATGTAAAAAAAAACTTTTGTATGTTTTTGCGTTTTTATTTGTAAACTGTTGAAACAACGGCTTTTTAAAAAAAAAACACGTTGTTTAGATTATTAATTACTAACTTGGCTCATAAATATTTAAAAAATGTAAAATTTTACCTTAAATATCCAAATGTCGATATAATTCGATAATCGAGTCTAAACTCGATCGATTTCGAGCCTTCGGTTTGCGATAATATCGATTTTTTAAGTTCCATGTTCGATATTATCGATTGTAAAACTTCGATATTCGAGAAAAAAAATCTATTTCGATAGTTCGATATTCGATAAAAAATCGATTTTGAGACTTCGATGTTTGTTAAAAAAATCGATTTCGAGAAAACGACTTTCAATAAAAATTTGATGTCGAGTGTTTGATAATCGATAAAAAATTCTTTTCGAGAGTTCGATATTCGATAAAAATCGATTTCAGCAGTTCGATAATTGATGAAAAATTCTTTTCGAGAGTTCGATATTCGATAAAAATCGATTTCGGCAGTTCGATAATCGATGAAAAATTCTTTTCGAGAGTTCGATATTCAATAAGAAAATCGATTTTTAGACATCAATAGGATCGACTTGGAGATTTCGATAATCGATATTACGAGTTTTGAGACATCGATATTAAGAACTATCGATTTTTAGACTTCGATTCCTAACATATCAATTGTAAACGATATATCGCAAGTTCGATAAATTTTAATATGTAAAAAAATAGGATATATATACACATATATTTTTAATAATGGCTTTTGATAATTATTTTAAAAGTAATTTTTCTTTTTGGCAAAATAAAAATATTAATGAGCCACATCACTAATTATGTAATACACACTGTGCGAAGACATCGATATAATTAAAGTAAACGGCAAATTACTTTGCGACATTTTTAATCGACAATTATTGTATGAGAATACATATCATCATCATTTTATCATTATCATGATTGTGATAAATCACACTATTAATCACTGTATCTTGAAAACAACAACAAAAAAAACAATATCATTAAACGTTTTGATTGTTAACTGTTGGATATCGATGGTTTTCTTTTTTAATGTAAAATAAACAATCGTGATAACGTCTTTTTTTGGCGTCTTTTTGTACTGATTCCTTGTTGTACTCGAATTTTTTTGTATTTACAGGTTTTTTTGTATTTTTTTAAAATTTTTGTCATTTGCCATTGTGAATTTAGCTTAATGTGTTTGTTTTCACTGGACAACTTCCCAAATGCGACACTTTTCGTTAACAACCCAACCTTGCTGTTTTCAAATACTCACTTTATTTTGTCGACTACCCAACCTTGCGATACGAAATTGCAATTTGACAAATGTGATGGTTTATTTTTTAACTTTCCAAACTTTATAATTTAATTTTTCGGAATACTTTTAAAAATTCCATTTAGCAAGGATGGGTAGTTAACATAGAGATAAAATGTTTTATTCAGCAGGGTTGAGTAGTTAAGAAAACGTTAAAGTATTCGACTAGTGTCGCATTTTAGAACTGGACAAGTCGAGGAAGCAATAGCTGTGAACGTGCCTTTACGAATATTACATTTAGTTGGAGTTTGCCACTCTATAACATTAGTAGTTTATGGTCAACCGACTACTGTCGTCAAAATGTTTATAGAGTGTAAAATTTTTCTTAATTCCAATTTTTTTCTTTCTAAATTCTTTCGACTACGTGGAATCATAAACTAGTAAGTAAATTTAAATTTATTTCTCCTTAAAAATAATTTAATAAAAAAAAAAATAGTTACAAATGAGACTTTGAGTATTTAACACTTTCGTCAAAAACACGTAATACGAGATTAACCTTTTCAATTGTCGCATTTATTCCCATTAGGCCGATACGAAAAATTTTCCCTGCTGTTGGTCCCAAACCACCGGATATTTCCACACTATACCTAAAAAATAAACAAACAAAATTTATTTTTTAGAAAAACTTATTTGTTTATGTTAAATTTAATTTTTTTTTATCAATTTTCCCAACTGACACAGAACAAAAGCGTAATTTTTTTTTCTGCATGGGAGAGAAAAAGACAGAAATATCCTGCGTCCTTTTCTAGAAAGAGGCAAAACCTATCTCTATCCTTCTCTTTCCTGTTGAAAAAAATTAAGTTATTACATTTAGAGGTTATAATTTATGTACAACCAATTTTTTTTTTGAAAAATATACGTTTTTTAATGGTAATTCCACAATTACCGTTCCATTGCATATGAGGTCACGACTTTGCCATCAATTCCTAAAGGTACCTTCACAGCTGTTATTGTTTTCAATCTTTCTTTTGGATTCGTGACGTAAAATTCATAGCCACGTGCCTTTAGACCTTGGTGTAGATGTTCTGCTGCTTTAGCGTGTCGCAACCAGGAAACCGGAAGTGTTTCTTCGGCTGGAAAAAATATTTTTTCAATTTTAGGCTCCTTCTACAATGACCTTTGTTTTTTTAACAATATGAATGAAAAAAAAAACTATTAAAAAGATACGCGCGACAATTTTTTTTCTATTTTTTACACATCGGTTGACATTTTGTTTAAGGTGAATCCACAATGGACTATTTAGTTTATTGCTTTTTACTAGTTAAAGGTGAATTCACAATTGGTTATTCTGTTTAATATTATTTACATCTTTGTACTATTTAAAGGTACAAAATGAATAATAATAATATTATTATTACAATGAATAATATTGTTTACTGTTTTTTTTCTAATGAAAGGTGAATCCACAATTGACTTTTTATTTTAACACTATTTACATCTTTTTTATTAGCTAAAGGTGAATCCATAATTGACTATTTAATTTAATATTGTTTGCATATTTTTACTACTTAAAGGTGAATCCACAATGGACTAGTTATTTGCGAATTATTTACTGTTTTTTAATATTTAAAGGTGAATCCACAATGAACTATTGTATTTACTGTGCTTTACTACTTTTTACTATTTCAATAGTAATTTACCCCCTTAAAATTTATAACATTTTTTTAATTTACTATATTCAATATTATTTACGTCTTTCTACCATTTAAAGGTAAGTCCACAATGGACTACATGGTTTACTGTTTTTACTATTTAAAGCTAAATCCACAATGGACTATTTAGTTTACTGCTTCTTACTAGTTAAAGGTGAATCCACGATGACTATTTAGTTTAATATTATTTACATCGTTTTATTATTTAAAGGTGAGTCCACAATGGAATGCATGGTTTACTGTCTTTACTGTTTAAAGCTGAATCCTCAATGGAATACATGGGTAGTTTTTTACTATTTAAAGGTGAATTCACAATTGACTATTTAGTTTAATATTATTTTTATCTTTTTCACAATTTAAAAGTGAATCCACAATGAACTATTTGGTTTACGGTGTTTTACTACTTTTTACTATTTAAATAGTACTTTACCCCCTTTCAACTTTTTTCAGTGAATAGTAAATTAAAGAATAACAAGTAGTAAATAAATAAATAATAAACCAAATAGTCCAGTGTGAATTGACCTTTAAAAAAATATCAACCGATGCGCACAAAATGAAAAACTGTTGAGTGCAATTTTTCTAATGGGTAAAACGTCCATTGTGAATCACCCTTAACATTATAACCCACCTAATTGGGCGAGTGCCTCGCGTAGACCATAAACCAAAGTAGCACTTATCGTATGATGATAAATTCTAGCATTTCCAAAACAATTCCAATAGTCACCCAATAAAGTCATGTCCCAATATTGTACCGGTACTTTTGTCTTCCGACTGCAAATTTTTCGCCTAAAAGACAAAATAATTGAATTTTAAAAACAATATTGTGAATGGACCTTTAATCATTTTGCAAAAAAAAGGAACTGCCCAACCATGTTGGATGAAATTTGCGTTGTCAACTACCCAACCTTGTTTGATTGAAATTTTCGAGAGGTTAGGAAAATTCTATCTAGCAAGGTTGGGTTGATAAAAATTTTAGTCAACAGGGTTGGGCAGATGAAAATTTTAGTCAACCGGGTTGGGTAGATAAAAATTTTAGTCAACAGGGTTGGGTAGCTAAAATTTTTAGTCAACAGGGTTGGATAGATAAAATTTTTAGTCGACAGGGTTGGGTAGATAAAAATTTTAGTCAACAGGGTTGGGTAGTCGACGTAAAATACAAAAGTAAAATTGTAAATAGGCCATTATACATGCAAGAGAGAAGGATAGATATATATTTTCGTCTTTTTAAAAGAAAAAGGCCGTTAAAAATAAAAAAATATCCCTCACTCGGCAAGGGGACTAAAAGTGATTGGAGTGATTCCAGGTGGCGCTCCAAGACACTTTTGACTTCCGGTGTAGACAACATCAATTTCCCAAGCGTCGGTGAAAAATGGTTCCGCCCCTAGGGATGCAACCGTATCAACAATGAGAAGACCGCCATGTCTGTAATTACGAAAACATAACCTAAAAATTTTTCCTTTTTTTCCCTCAAAGTGTTCAATCATTTATTTGGCATGAAAAATTTTTTTTCCCTAATTTTCCTCGAGTCGAAAAGTATTTTAATTGTTTTCATTTCAAAATGAAGGGATAAACTTACTCGTGAACAAGTTTACCAACCCCCTGGAGTGATTGAACGACACCAGTCGACGACTCCGAGTGGACCATAAAAACTGCCGTTGGTCTAAAAGTCTCCAACGCTGATTTCAATTCTCCCAAATTGAAACCTTGGCCCAGTTTTGTCGTTAACAGGTGAACCTAAAAAAAATTTTTAGGTTACAGTCCACTTTCCCCACCTCGCATTTTCAGACTGTTCGCATTTCTTTCCTTTTTGATAAAAATTCATAAAATTTCCACTATTTTCATTTGTGGATCTGAACTATTTTCGCTACAAAGTTTTAAAAAATTTTGATAATTTTTTTTCTTTTCTTTCGTTTTCTTCAGTTTAAAAACCTGCAATTTTTAGGTTATTTACCTGCAGTCTGAGACGATTTGCAATGTCCTCCGCTCTCTCGCCCCAAATGCCGCTTTTAACGATTAAAATTGATTCTCCTCGTTCGAGTAAATTGCCAATTGCCGCCTCCATTCCCCCGTGACCTGATGCACTTACAGCAAGAGTTAGTCTGTTAGTTGTTTGAAATGCGTATTGTAGACCAACCTTAATTTCGTCCATTAACTGAAAATGTACGTAGAAAATTTTTACGAAACGTCAACTATTTTCCACGGTGAAAATTAGTCGAATTTTACTTATCTATAAATTTTTCTACTCCACACGTGTGAATTAGGCTTTACGTTTTGCAATATTTCAACCAATGTGGATAGCACTGTAGTTTTAAGGTGCTTTTACAATGGCTATTTCATTTATTTATTTTATTATTATTATTATTATTATCATTATTAAGGGTCATTCACAACTTGGCTATTTAATTTATATATTTCATTATTATTATTATCATTATTAAGGGTCATTCACAACTTGGCTATTTAATTTATATATTTCATTATAATAATAATAATAATAATAATTATTATTATTATTATTATCATTATTAAGGGTCATTCACAACTTGGCTATTTAATTTATATATTTCATTATTATTATTATCATTATTAAGGGTCATTCACAACTTGGCTATTTAATTTATATATTTCATTATTATTATAATTATAATTATTATTTATTAATAATTATTATTGAAATTGAAGTAAGTTACAGTGTATTTGACACGTTTATAGTTTTTAAATTATTTTTTATCTAAAAAAAAAGAAAAAAAAAGAACTAAGTGTGAAAGCACCTTAAGACTCTAATACTGCAACAGTGGTTGCATATTGAAAGGGATTAAATCTTATGGAGGAAAAAATCGTAAACGTATAACAAAATGTATTGTATGACCTTGCACATTTCTGGATGTAAATGACCAATAAGTTGATTTTGAAGTGAATTTAGAACTCGTTTTGAACAATTACTTGGACCTGGACCCATTAAATGTTTTATTGGCACAACAAGGGGTTTTAATAATTCCTCAGGTGGATTTAAATGCACTGCACTTTCGTTCCAATTAGTAGACATTTTCCTCTTGTCTACTTTCTTTTTATATTAAAAACGAGAAAAAAAGAAAAAATTACGGTATTTCTACAATTTTTGTTTAAAAAAAAAATTCGATTTAATATTTTTTTTTTATTATTATTACTTTTCTCCAAGGAAAATTTGAGACGAAGTTCTTTTACAGCCAGCTAATGAGTAACTGATGAATAATTACAACTTATTGCAAATGAAGGAGATAATTTTATCAGTATTTAATTCTCGGAAATAAAAAAATTACTTTCTTATCAGACTGCTGCATTAAGATGCTGTCACAACAAATATTTTTTATCATTTTTTGGAGTAATTTTTTTTCTTTCTCATTAATAAATTATAACTAATTAATGTAATATTAATGAAATTAATAATTAATATTTAGAATAATAATAATAAAAATAATAATAATAATAATAATAAGAATAATGATAAAAATAATTTTTTTTCTTTATTTTTAATCTTTTCAATCTAATTTTAATCATTATTTAATATTTATTATATTAATTTTCACTATTTATTATTTTTTTTAATTTTATTTATTTATTTCTTTTATAATTTGCTAATAATTACTATCAAATAATAAAATATGGAAAAAATTTTTTCACGTTACGATTGTCTTTTTACAAAAAAAATTTTTTTATTTATGTTGATTTATTTTATTTATTTTATTGTATGTTAATAAAAAACAATAAAGAATAAATTTGATAAAAATTTTTTTAAGGTTATGTTTATTTATCGTTTTTTAAACAGAACATTAGGGTTTATCCAGAATGAATCTTGTACTTTCCAAAATTCAATTTTCTAAAAAAGAAATTTTTATTATTTTTTTTATTCCTTTTTAAAATTTTTTTTATTATTTTACAGTTTTCTAATAATAATTTATTAATAATAATTAAAATAATAATAAATAAATAAATAATTATTAAATTATATTTAATTATTATAGTTTTCAAAAATTATATTTTTTATTGTATTTTCATTTATTATTTATATAGTTTATTTATTTTTTATTTTATATTTAATTATTATATTTTTAAAAAATTATATTTTTTATTGTATTTTCATTTATTATTAATATAGTTTATTAATTTTTTTATTTTTCTTATTTATTTATTTTATTTATTATTATTTATTATTTATTATTATTATTATTATTATTATTATTATTATTATTATTATTATTATTATTATTATTATTATTATTATTATTATTATTATTATTATTATTATTATTATTATTATTATTATTACTATTATTACTATTTTTATTTTATTTTATTTTATTAATCTTAAATTAGAAAAGAAAAAAAATTTTAAAATTGTTAAAAACATGTTTGGATTTTGTTTCTTTGAACAAAATTTTAAGGTTCTTACACAATGACTAAAGATTTATTGTGAATGAAGCTTAAAATTCTGTTGAAAAAACTTTATAAATGAAATTTTCTTGAAAAGAGTTCATAGAAAAATATTTTTTTCATTATAATTTCTTTTACTTTCTTTTTAATTTCTTCTTAATTTTCTATTTAGATTCTTTTTTTGAATAATTTGCCAATAATAATTTTTAAATACCAAATAAAATTTAAATAATTTTCGTAAGGTTATGTTTGTGTTTTAATATTCTTTTTAAATAGAACTTTTTTCTTATTTTGTATGATTTCTATTTAGTTTATTTATTTCATTATGTTATTAATTACAAACAATAAATAATAAAATAGAAGAAATTTAAAAAAATTTGTTGAGGTTATGTTTGTGTTCCGTATTTTTCAACATAATTTTAAGGTTAATCCACAATGGTACTTTTAATTTCTACGTGAAATTTTTTTAAAAAATAGTTTGTAGAATTGTTTTTGTTTCTTTTTACTTTATTATTTATGATGTAAATGAAACTTAATAGAAATATTAAAATTAAATATTTTATAAAAATTATGTTAAATTAAAAATAAAAGAAATATTTATGAATATTGAAATTAAATATTTTATCAAAATTATGTTAGATTAGAAATAAAAGAAATGTTTATGAATTTTTAAATTAAATATTAAATTAAATTTATGTTACATTAAAAATAAGAGAAATATTTATGAATATTTAAATTAAAAATTTTTTTTATTTTTTTTTTATATTGTAATTACATTTACTTTAAGTTAAAAATGAAATGAAATATTTAACTTAATTTACACTTGAGAACAATAATAAGAATTTTATTTTTTTTTCAAATTTTTCCGCATTTTTTTCATATTCTTCAATCATTCAATATTACAATAAAATGTAAAGAAACTTTAGAAAATTGTAATTTACGTTCAAACTAAAGTAATTATTTTCTTACTTTTTTCAAATTAGACGTTAATTGCAGACTTAGTGGAAAAATTAATTATTATTACTGCAAATTTATTATTATTTTTTTTTTTTTGAAACTAATGTGAACAATTATAAACAACTGTTGTCAATTGTTTTGTTTTTCCTCATGTCGTCAATTTGTCGAGTGTCGTAATTCCGTAAACAATAATAATATGACAATGTGACCATCCAGGAAACACTTGTGTTTCACTAGAATAATCGATATATAAATATCGAGAGTGACATATTTTTTTCCCACTAGTCTCGCTTTTCCCTCGTGTTTCTCTCTATTTCGTAAAATAATTTTTTTAGTTTAAAAAAACAAACAAAATAAATTAAAAATGAAAATATTTCCATTTACATTTGCTCTTATAGGTATTTTATTGTCGGTAATTTATGCACTACCGTCATTTTCAATTTCATTAAATCCAACCGATGCTCTGAAAAATATTCCAAATCCAATAAATTCGGCAACAAATTTGGCCAATAATTTCGAAGAAAAAGCCCAGCAAGCGTCCGATTCAATAAAATCGGCATCAAATTTGGCCGATACTTTCGGACAAATTCCCCAACAAGCGTCCGATTCAATAAGCGCAGCATCAAATTTGGCCAATACTTTCGGACAAATTCCCCAACAAGCGGCCGATTCATTGGGCGCTGCTGCAAATTTGGCCAGTAATTTCGCACAAATTCCCCAGCAAGCGGCCGATTTGGGCTTATCGCAGATGCAAAATATTCTTCAACAAGCGAAACAAGTTGCCACAACTACAAAGAAAGGTTCGGGTTTATTGCAAAATTTAGTTCCACGCGTTGACAATTTGATAAATACGGTGAGAAATCTGGCGAAGGATTTAACGCTCGGAATATCGGAAGTTGGATTTAAAACAGTATTGGGACTGCCCTCTGATAATGATAAATAATAGGTGAGAATACACTTTGAATACTGTCAAAAATTACTTATTTTATTGGTTGGTAAAACTTTCGAGTGATGTGAAGGCAGCTTTATAATTGTTAATTTGCCCTAAGGTTACGAAAAATTATGTGTGGATGCACCTTTACGCTTGTATATTTACCCTTATGGTTGAGAATTTAGTGTGGGCGCACCTTTACAGTTGTTAATTTACCCTAAGGTAAGACAATTGTATTGTCACCTAAGGGTGAGAATTCAGTGTGAACGCAGCTTTACACTCGTATATTAACCCTAAGGATGAGAATTCAGTGTGAACGCACCTTTACATTCGCAAATTAGCCCTAAGGGTGAGAACTCAGTGTGGCCTCACCTTTACACTCACGGTAAATCGTTAGGTATTAAAATAACACCAAAAAGGATTAAAATAATCCAATTTAGTGTTATTTTAATCCATTTTGGTGTTATTTTAATACCTAAACGATTTACCGTGCTCGTAAATTTATCCCTAAGGGTTAGAATTCACCTTTACACTTGTAAATTTGCCCTAAAGGTAAGAATTCCATGTGGACGCACCTTTAGAATTGTAAATCTGACCTAAGGGTAAAATTGCATACGTACTATTGTGTGGACGCACCTTTACACGTGTGGATTTTTCCCAAAGGTAAGAAAATTAGTGTGAGCTACACCTTTAGAATTGTAAATCTACCCAAAACGGTAAAATAAATTTAATAAAATTCTAGGCAAAGATTTCATTATCATCACTAACTTTGGCAACACTGCAATTTATATTTATAGTAAAAAAAAAAGTACTAAAAAGTTATTCGAAAAATGTAATTTTGAAAAATTTGTCTCAAGGGTAAAAGTGCAGTGTGAACACACCTGTAAACTTGCAAATTTGCCCTAAAAGTAAAATTAGATTATTAGAATAGAAGAAAATAGGAAAAATGGAATAATTTGCAAATTACAGTGTGTACGCACCTGTAGACTAGTAAATTTGCCATAAACTAGCAAAAAAAAGTACCAAAAAGTTATTTAAGAAATGTAATTTTTAAAAATTTGTCTCAAGGGTAAAAGTGCAGTGTGAACACACCTGTAAACTTGTAAATTTGACCTAAACTAGTTAAAAAAGTAGCAAAAAGTTATTCCAAAAATGTAAATTTGAAAAATTTGTCTTAAGGAAAAAAGTGTAGTGTGTACGCACCTGTAGACCAGTAAATTTGCCCTAAACTATTTTAAAAAAAAGTACCAAAAAGTTATTCGAAAAATGTGATTTAAAAAAATTTATCTGAAGGATAAAAGTGCAGTGTGAACGCACCTGTAAACTTGTAACTTTGCCCTAAAGGTAAAAATATATTAAAAGAACAAGAAAATAGAAAAAATGGAATAATTGACAAATTTGCAGTGTGAACGCACCTGTAGACTTGTAAAACTGCCCTAACAATAGAAAAAGAAAGTAAAAAGAAAAAAAAATTTTCTAAATTCAGTTAATTTTACCAACCAATAAATGAAAAAAGCCATGAAATCACCAAAAAAAAACCAACCAATGATAATAATTAGATAGAAACTAAAAAAAAACTAGTAAAAAATTAATAATTACTTTTTATTTTCTTCTAGAACAAAAAATCACCATGAAATAATTATCTATTAATATAAAATCACTTGGAGAAATATAAAGAAGTGAAAAATTGCAAAGGAGAAAACAAAATTTGTGTTATTTATGAAAATATTATTAAAGAAAGAGAAAATTCGATCCAGAACACAAAAATCTTAATAATTATATATGGAAATATTTATTGACTAGACAAACATGGCCTTCAATGAGAAAAATAGATTCGACAGTGAATTTAAAAGTAAAGATAATATTTATTATAAATTATTTATTATATTCTTCCAATAAAATTACTGCTACTAAAACTCAGCAAAAAAACCCTGGGGGAACGGGCTGACGCTTTCTCGACGCAATAACGTCAAGAATCCGTCAAAAGTTGACTTTAATTTTTTCATTTTGAAAATTCAATTTTCGGTAACTTTTTGCCACTTTATTTTTTTAAGGATTTTGGCAATTTTTCTGATAACTGGAACAAAAACAAGCAACTTCTTCTTTAGACGCATTTTTCTAGCACAAAAATTAAAAAAGTTACAGAGGTTTTTCCAAAATCACAGAAATTTTTTCATTTTGAAAAGTCAATTTTCGGTAACTTTTTGCCACTTTATTTTTTTAAGAATTTTGAAAATTTTTCTGATGATTAGAACAAAAACAAGCAACTTCTTCTTTAGACGCATTTTTCTAGCACAAAAATTAAAAAAGTTACAGCGGTTTTTCCAAAATCACAGAAATTTTTTCATTTTGAAAATTCAATTTTCGGTAACTTTTTGCCACATCATTTTTTTAAGGATTTTGGAAATTTTTCTGATAATTGGAACAAAAACACGCAATTTCTTCTTTAGACGCATTTTTCTAGCACAAATGTCTGTGATTTTGGAAAAGCCTCTGTAACTTTTTTAATTTTTGTGCTAGAAAAATGCGTCTAAAGAAGAAGTTGCTTGTTTTTATTCCAATTATCAGGAAAAAAGTCAAAATCCTTATTTTCCTCCTTTTTTATGGGATTTAGCTTCTTTATTTTTGTGCTTTTTGAAAATACTTTACCTATTTAATAGTCTCGACTCTTTGGTAAAAAATCTAAAATTATAGAAAATAATTAAAGATTCAAAAATCCGATTTTTTGAACTTCAACATTTTTTTCCCTCTTTTGTGGGATTTAGCTTTTTTATTTTTCATCAGTTTCATTATTACTCCGTGACGGGTGTTTAAGAGCAATGTCCATTTTTCGATTATCACGTGTTCGAGTTCTATTTTCTTTCATTCGAGCTCCATGCTATTGTGTATAGTCTTTTTTAAGAAAGAAATTTTGAAAAGAAATTTTGTGCTGTTTGTTTTAATAGTAATTATTTATAAATTAAGTAGTGATATTATTTATCATTATTTTCTTTGAATTTAAATAATTTAAAGAAAGGTTATAAGTATATTGCAATGTAAAAGTATTTTTTATACAAAACCCAATACTTACTTTATCATATTTTTATAGTTAAAACACTTTTTTTGTTAAAGTCAACTTTTGACGGATTCTTGACGTTATTGCGTCGAGAATAAAGCGTCAGCCCGTTCCCCCAGGGAATGTCTATTTCTTCTTCCTTGCAAGCTTGCAGCAAAGTTGCCATGTAAGCAAATATTTATTTATACAATATTAAGGTGCGTTCACAAATAATGTCACCTTTTTAGGGAGGGGGGGGGTTTCAACTAAACGTAAAATAATGCATTTTTTACATGCAAAATTAGACAAAATTTTGTGACAAGGGATAAGGGAGGGTAAAATCTCAAAAAATTGCGTGACATTGTGAACGCTCTCTTAAATAAATTATTCATAATTAAATATAACATAATTATAGCAACTTTATTGTTAAAAAGAATGTTATTAACTTCTCCAAAGAATTGAAGTTGTCAACTATTAGCCTTCATTGCAGTGGATAATATTAAAAACATTTGTTAAATCATAGTAGACGTTAACTATTAACATTATCATTTAAGACAATATGGTGAAGGGCCTGTTGTCGCCCTTTAAGGGATAAAAGGAAAAAGAGGGAGAAAATTCATTATCAGTATATAATTAAAAGAAATTTTTTTTTAGAAAACTACTTTTTATTAGTTGTATCAAAAAGTACAATAATAAAGATTTTTTTTAAAGTATATATATATTTATAATAAAAAATAACTGCGGATAAAACTAAAAACAATATTTCGCATTTTTGTTTTGTTTTCTTTTTTTTAAGATCATTTTCTGACTTTTAAAAATGACCTCCAACGATAGTTAGCTGCTGCTTCTCCTTATTCGGTCCATCCAATTTAAAATTGAGATATTTAACAACCGACTTTTGTATTTCAAATCGTCTCTGTAGTCGCCTTAATTTTTGCCTCAACATTTTAATCGTCTGCCTTTGATCGATTATTTTCTTCGACGCCGATTGAAGCTTCTTCACTGTTGTCTCGTGTAACTTGCGCTCCTCCCTTTTCTTCTTAAGTATTAACGCTCTTCTCTTCGCCTCCTCCTTACTCACAATCATTCGATTTTTGACATTCTTAAGAATCCTGTAAAAATTCCGTCACACAAAGACTTTAAAAAAAAAAGGAACAAAAAATTATTACTTTAATCAAAAGAAAAAAAAAGAAGTTAACAAAAAAAAAGTTAAAAAGTTTAAACAGTTGTCAAATGTATGTTCCACAACTTTTATAACTTAAAAAACCTAATAAAAAAAAATAATTTTTTGAACTGCAAAAAAAAAAAAATTAATCAGAAATTAAACAAATACTTTTTCTTTTGTTTTGTTTTGAAAACTTACACTTTTTGTTGTTTAACAGGCTGACTTTGATTCGGTGGTGGATTTATTTTTAAAGCGTACATCATATTTCCACTGAAAAAAGAAAAAAAAGTTAATAAATGAATTTTTATAATTTAAATTAATCAAACTAATTTATTATTTTATTTGTTTATACATCCGTCTTGAGCTTGAAAAACTAGCTTTACAATATTATTATTTAAAATTTATTAATTAATATTAATAATAATATTATAATAAAGAAAAATAATTCTGTATTAAAAAACTTTACCTGAACGGTTGGGGAATATTTGTTACCAATGGTTGATACGTTAAGGGAATGTTAACTCGCAAGTCTTGCATTACATTTCTGTAGAAAAAAATTAATATTTACATTAATAGTGTAAATAAATAAACAATAAATAAATAATAATAAATAATAAATAATAAATAAATGTTCATTTACTTTTTCAAAGTAGTAAAAAAAATTTTTTTTGAAAATAATTGTAACATACGTGACAATATTATTTGGCTGCGTATTTAAAATATA
This sequence comes from Leptopilina drosophilae, assembly GCA_032873175.1. Classification (NCBI taxonomy): domain Eukaryota; kingdom Metazoa; phylum Arthropoda; class Insecta; order Hymenoptera; family Figitidae; genus Leptopilina; species Leptopilina drosophilae. Next base: position 4,306,104 of record CM065486.1, read on the forward strand.
CGGATATTGAATTAATAATTTTGCCGGTTCGACAGCTTTTGCAATTTCCTCCTTCTCCAATTTTGCCACATAGTTATGGTCCGTTAACACCGTTCTGGAAAGAAAAATATACAAATTTTTTACATGCAAATTATGCTAAATACTCGAATTAAAGCAAAAATTCTCATACTTTTATCATTTTACTCAATTTACGTTAATTTATGTCTATTTACGTTAAGTTTTGTTAATTTACGTTAATTTACGATAATTTACGTTATTTTACGGAAAATTATGTTATTTTACGGAAAGTTACGTAATTTACACTGTTTTGCATTTTTATTTTCAAAATGTATACCATTTGACGTAAATCTACATAGTTTACACTATTTTACGGGAAATTACGTAATTTCCATTATTTTAGTTGCAATTACATAATTTACACTATTTTACGTTAATTTACCTAATTTACGCTATTTTGTGTAAATTTTATCTTATTTACACTGTGTTACGTAAACTTACCTAATTTACATTATTTCACGCAAAAGTACATAATTTACACTATTTTACGCGAAAGTGCATTATTCACACTATTTTACGTCAATTTACCTAATTTACACTATTTTGCGTAAATTTACCTAATGTACACTATGTTACGTAAATTTACCTAATTTACATTTCTTTTACGTAATTCTGACAATATTTACATTTTTTTTACGTAAATTTAAACAAGTCACATATTTTTTTACGAAGACTCCAAATAATTTGCCCAATGTTTACGTATTGATTACGAAAATTAAGTTATTTTACGCAATTTGCGTTACTTTGCAAAAATTACGTAAAACGCTGAAGTGAAAAACATTTTTAATACGTTTTAGAATTTTCAATGATCGTTTTTTACGTAATTTACACTACTTTTACGTGAAATTACCAAATTTACACTATTTCACGTAAATTTGATCTTATTTACAATATTTTAAGCAAATTTACAGAATTCACACTATTTTACGTAAATTTACAGAATTTACACTATTTTACGTTACAGATTTTACACTACTTTACGTTAAGTTTTCATAATTAAAACTATCATAGTTTAAATTCTGTAAATTTACGTAAAATAGTTTAAATTATGAAACTTAACGTAAAGTAGTGTAAATTCTGTAAATTCACGTAAAATAGTTTAAATTATGTAAATTTACAGAAATTCCACTACTTTACGTTAAGTTTTCATAATTTAAACTATTTTACGTAAATTTACATAATTTAAACTTTTTTACGTAACTTTATGTAATTTAAACTATTATACGTAAATTTCCCTGATTTACAGTATTTTACGTAATCCTGTCATTATTTACATTTTTTACGTAAATTTAAACAATTTCCACATTTGTAGGTAGATTTTAAATAATTTACCCAATGTTTACGTATTCATTACGTAAATGTGTTTTTCTTTTGCAATTTGGTGTTACTTTGCAAAAGTTACGTCAAATACTAATGTCAACAACATTTCAATACTTTTTAGAACTTTCTATCATCGTTTTTACACATAATTTACACTATTTTACGTTAATTTACAAAATTTACACTATTTCACGTAAATTTACCGAATTTACACTACTTTACGTTAATTTTCATAAATTAAACTATTTTACGTAAATTTTACAAGAATTTACACTACTTTACGTTAATTTTCATAATTTAAACTATTTTACGTAAATTTTACAAGAATTTACACTACTTTACGTTAATTTTCATAATTTAAACTATTTTACGTAAATTTACATAATTTACACTATTTTACATAATTTTGTCATGATTTTCGTATTTTTACGTGAGTTTCAAGAATTTACCCAATGTTTACGTGTTCATTACGTAATTAAGTTATTTTATGCAATTTTACGTTACTTTACATAAATTACATTAAATACTGAAGTAAAAAAGATTTTAATATGTTTTAGAATTTTCTATAACGATCGTTTTTTACGTTATTTACACTAGTTTTACGTTACTTATTTTATTTTTCGTCTTTTTTTTACTTTTTTACGTATTTCACGTTATTTACGCTAATATTAGGTATTTACGTTATTTACGCTAATATTGGGTTCTTTTCCATATTTGCGCTAATAGGGGTACCTTTACGTTATTTACGGTAGCATTCGGTACCTTTACGTTATTTACGCTAGCATGGGGTATTTTTACGTTATTTACGCTAATATTGGTTACTTTTAAGTTATTTACGCTAACACTCTAATAAGGGTACCTTTACGTTATTTACGCTACTATGGGATCTTTTTACGTTATTTACGCTAATATGGGGTCCTTTTACGTTATTTACGCTAATATAGGGTACTTTTACGTTATTTACGCCTATTGCGTACTTTTACGTTATTTACACTACTTTTACGTACTATAGCGTAATTTACCGTTTTACGACCTGTTGTTGAAACTTGTGTTACGTAAATAACGGAAAATAATGTAAATTTACGTAAAGTACGTTATTAAGCGGTAAAATAATACAGTTTTAATAATAATAATAATAATAATAATATTTTTCTTACTCCCAGGAACAAGTGACTTTCATCGGCTCCTGTAGTTTTGTCATTGCAAGCGTTGGCGTTGAATATGGTTTTAATATTCTCTGTCCCAATTCTTTGTGAACTTGAAAACAACTATCTGTAAAATGTTGCGAGCATACTCTGTCTGTGGGCGAAATTATGCTGTGACTTAATATTCTGCACCACAATTTTCTTGTCGCCTGATCTGAGGGAAATCTGTTTAAAAAAGAAAATTAAAATTTCCATTTGTTTATTTTTTATTTAATAGTTATTATTATTTTAATCAATTGCCAAATGCGCTTTTTTTAACGTTCCAACCCTGCTGAATGACAATTTTTTTATTAACTTCCCAACCCTGTGAATGAATTGTCAAGTGCACTTTTTTAACGTTCCAACCCTGCTGAATGGAAATTTTTTTATTAACTGCCCAACCCTGCTAGTAAATTTTCAAATACGCTTTATTTAACGTTCCAACCCTGCCGAATGGAAATTTTTTTACTAACTGCCCAACCCTGTGAATAAACTGCCAAATGCGCTTTTTTTAAAGTTCCAAACCCTGCTTAATGAAAATTTTGTTATTAACTTCCCAACCCTGTGAATAAATTGTAAAATGCTCTCTATTTAACGTTCCAAACCCTGCTTAATGAAAATTTTGTTATTAACTCCCCAACCCTGTGAATAAATTGTCAAATATGCCATATTTTTTGTTAACTACCCAACTCTGCTAAAAGTTTAAAAACAATTTTTTCCCTACCTGCCCAACCTTGCTTTACTTTTATTTCAAAAAAATAAAAAAACTTTATAAAAACCGACATAAATTATTATTTTTTAATTTTTAATTACAAAATTTGAAAAAAAACCTCGTGTTATTTTTTTGTAAAATATCCTATTCCCGTGAACTAGAGTTTAATTTCGAACTTTACATGTGGATCGGACTTTAATGTTAAAAATCTCATCCGCGATTTAATTTTACAAAAAAAAATGTTTATTTTTGAGTTTTTGAATCACGATTTATTTAATTTAATATTTAGCAAAAATATCGACACTCTGACGATTTTCACGAATGAAAATTAATATAAATTTAATATTTAATTTGTTAATAATAAATATTAGCGATAAATAAACGCATTGTTGGAAATATAATTTTATATATTTTTTTTGTAATGGATATTATTTTTCTAAACAATTAAAAAAAAAAGGTTAATATTTCTAATCTTGACAATAAAGAGGATAAAATTATTTGAAAAAGTATTTTGTTTTGAAAATAGAAAAATTGTACACGTTTTATTTTGACGAGAATTCAATGAAATTTTACGACTTTACCTGTGAAAGGAAACATCAAATGCCTTATTATAGACTCGTCGGCAAATTAAACATTTCACCATATTTACATTGGGAAAATCCTTTTTTTGAACATATCACACAATGCTTTTTTTTATAAATAAATATAAATTTTGTACTTTTTTTTCTCTCCGATAGCATAACATAACCTGAGTTGGAATTTTGTTGTTCTTTTTCTGAATTTATTAAATCTCTTCTCCGATTGGCTGAATGATTGCAACGGCATTTCTCATGGCGCTCGTGGCACTTCTCTGGTTGATGCAATTTTTGTGTCGAAAAATGACAAGAGCATAATATGACTATTAGGCTGTGTTCACAATTTTCTTCTTAATTTCTAATATTGAATATAACCTAATAACTCGATAGAAAAAATAGAATGCAATTGTTCTACTATTTCTAACACGAAGACATAAAAACAACCAAATCTAACTATTCGGAATTATTTTCTCTTTACGTTCAAAAAAAAACTTGTCCACTTTGAACTGAATCGTCGACCTTGGCGTTTGCGCAAGCGCCAACTTAGAATTTGCCTGGTGTCCTGGTGAAAAATCAAGAACGTGTGCGCACACCTGCAATTGAAAACCGGGAGATTTTTTTCTCTCAAAAAATTTAGATTTACTTATTATTATTGGGATAGAAATTATATAATAGATTGAAAAAATATTATTATTTATCGAAAATGGTCGAGAGGCAGCAGAAACGTGTCGAGGAGGAAATAACGAAACTCGTCGAGGATATTGACAAGAATTTTCTTCGAAAAATGCAGGTATGAACCTAACCTCAAAAATCTAACGTGTAGTTAATATATTTTTGTATTTATTTCACTTTTTGTTTGTAACATAAGTAAATAAATTTTCTATAAATTGTATAATTAACATTCTGTAAAATATTCAAAATTAAAAAACAAATTTTTGACGAAAATGACGAAAATTTTTGCTTGTAATGTCTGATTTTGTCATTGGCGTAAAAAAAAGACTTCAGTTTATTACTGTTTTTTGAATAATTTTCTCAATTTTGAAAATAGATTAGATATTTTCTAGTTCGAACTTGTTGAAACAAAAATTCTAGTGTAAACATTTTTTTCAATAAATAAGGTTATAAATTTATTTCCTTAAACTTTTAAATTAGGGAAAAGAATAATTCTTTATTTTCCACTTTTTTTCTATTTTAACGATTTATTATTTTTGAAGCATTGCTTCTAGGAAAAACAATGTTTTCTATATTTTAATAGTTGCGAAGACAAAAATTTATTTTTATTTCAAGAAATTAATTGCTTACAAATTGTAAATAAGATTTTAGTTAATTATTTGTTTTGATTGAAAAATTAATTATAAAAATTATCTCATTAATTACTTACAAAATTTATCAATTAACTATTTACAAAACTTAAGTAAGTTTTAATTATTATTTAAATGAAGATAAAAAATTGAAAAAAGAAAATTAATTCACTTAAAAATTGAATTTTTTATTGAAAAAATCAATTATTAATTAAAAATTGATTTAAAAAAAAATAAATCTTACAATACAAAATTAAAATTTTAAATAAATTAATTAACAAAAAATTGAATTTTTTAATCAAAAAATTAATTTTTAAATTAGAAAATAATTAATCCATTTAAAAAATTAATTTTTTTATAAAAAATTGAATTTTTTATTGAAAAAATCAATTATTAATTTAAAAAAATTTATTTTTCAATAAAAAATTGAATTTTACAATACAAAATTAAAATTTTAAATAAATTAATTAACAAAAAATTGAATTTTTTAATGTAAAAATTAATTTTTAAATTAGAGAATAATTAATCCATTTAAAAATTGAATTTTTTATAAAAAAATTGAATTTGTTATAAAAAATTGCATTTTTTATTGAAAAAATCAATTATTAATTTAAAAATTTATTTTTCAATAAAAAATTGAATTTTACAATACAAAATTAAAATTTTAAATAAATTAATTAACTAAAAATTGAATTTTTTAAGGAAAAAATAAATTTTTAAATTAGAGAATAGTTAATCCATTTAAAAATTGAATTTTTTATTGAAAAAATCAATTTTTAAATTAGAAAATAATTAATTTATTTAAAAATTAAAATTTTTATAGAAAAAATGAATTTTCTAATTTAAAAATTAAATTAATTAATTAAAAATTTAATTTTTTGTTAAAAACTTCAATTATTTATTTAAAAATTGATTTTTTCAATAAGAAAATGAATTTTACAATAAAAAATTAAATTTTTAAATAAATTAATTATTTTCTAATTTAAAAAATAAATTTTTCAATACAAAATTGAATTTTTAAAAATTAAAAAAAGAATTGATTTTTTAAACAAAAAAATCTATTTTTAAATTAGAAAATAATTAATTCATTAAAAAATTGAATTTTTTGTTGAAAAATTCAATTATTAATTTAAAAATTGATTTTTTCAATAAGAAAATGTATTTTACAATACAAAATTAATGTTTCTAAATAAATTAATTATTTTTTAATTTAAAAATTGAATTTTTCTACAAAAAATTCAATTTTAAAAAATTTAAAAAAATTGAATTTTTTCTTGAAAAATTCAATTTTTAAATTAGAAAATAATTAAATCATTTAAAAATTGATTTTTTTTATTGCTAAATTAAATTTTTAACATAGAAAACATTTAAATTATTTAAAAATTGAATTTTTTTTTAAATATTCCATTTTTAACATAGAAAATCTTTAAATTAATTAGAAATTTAATTTTTTATTGAAAAATTCAATTTTTAAATTAGAAAATAATTAAATCATTTAAAAATTGATTTTTTTTATTGATAAATTAAATTTTTAACATAGAAAACATTTAAATTATTTAAAAATTGAATTTTTTTAAAAATATTCCATTTTTAACATAGAAAATCTTTAAATTATTTAAAAATTGAATTTTTTATTGAAAAATTCAATTTTTAAATTAGAAAATAATTAAATCATTTAAAAATTGATTTTTTTTATTGATAAATTAAATTTTTAACATAGAAAACATTTAAATTATTTAAAAATTGAATTTTTTTTTAAATATTCCATTTTTAACATAGAAAATCTTTAAATTAATTAGAAATTGAATTTTTTATTGAAAAATTCAATTTTTAAATTAGAAAATAATTAAATCATTTAAAAATTGATTTTTTTTTATTGATAAATTAAATTTTTAACATAGAAAACATTTAAATTATTTAAAAATTGAATTTTTTTTTAAATATTCCATTTTTAACATAGAAAATCTTTAAATTAATTAGAAATTGAATTTTTTTATTGAAAAATTTAATTATTTCTAGTTGAAAAATTCAATTTTTAATTGAAAAATTCAATTTTTAAATGAATTAATTAAAAATTTTTTATCTGTTAATGAAAAAAAAATTGTTTTTTAATTGTAAAATAAATTCCAGGCGGATATGCACAGATGTGCCGCAACTTGTTACGACAATGAAAGTTACAGTGTTCATAGAGCTGCAAATTGCGTGGAAAATTGCACTTCATCGTTAAATAAAGCTCAACATTTTATTTCGAGCGAAATTGAAAGAGTTCAGGTAAATTTGAACAATCATAAAAATATTAATAACAAATTAAATTTAATTTGAAATTTATTAAATTTAAATTTAATTAACAATTTTTTCTTCTGTTTTTTTTATTTTTAATATTAATTAACGACTAAATTAAATAATTTTGAATTTTTTATTTTCCATTCTAGTTCCTTTCCAGTAAATTCTAATTAATTTTTTAAGTTTTTCTATTCTTGTAATTATTTTTTTTATAAGGAAAAAAATGCGTTAAATTAATCTTGATAATTTCAAAAGTTAAAAAATTTATAACAAAAAAAATTAATTTTGTTAGAATTTCTTCGTTTTGTCTTTTTTTAAAAATGTATTACTGACTTTTTTATTAAAAATTTATTTTTTCTTCTTATTGAACTAAAACTAAATTTTTTATTAATTAAAAACGGTTGAAATTTCGTTCATTTGAAAATGTTTTTATAAACGAAATAAAAGAAATAATTTTTAAATTGATTTCTGATAAATTAAAATTATTAAAAGTTCGTTATGAAAATTTTAAAAATTGATCTTTTTTCAATAAAAATAGATGAGAATTGAATTTTAATTTAATAGTTAATTAATTAATTATTGAAAATTAATAAAAGAGATTTCTATTTTTCCAAGCATGGAAAACAAAACGATTTTTTTTTAACAAACAGTAAAATTTAATGAATAATACTAATAATAATAATAATAATAATAATAATAATAATAATAATAATAAACATTAATAAGTAGAAAAAATTTTATAAAACAATAAAAATTAATTCGTTTTTTCTTCTTTTCTCCTCACAGAATCGTCTGCAAAGATGCGTAATGGATTGTAATGACAAAATTCGCGACAAAATGGGTCCATCGCCGTCGCAAAGTGTCGCTGATCGATACACCAATGAATTTGAAAATTGCGCAACTTCCTGTGTTGATTCATATTGCGAAATGTTGCCATCCGTTGAGAAAACAATCAGAAATTCCCTCTCGAGAGGAGAATTCAATAATTTACCATCGTAAATTGTTTCTCTCTCTCTCTCTCTCTCTCTCTCTCTCTCTCTCTCTCTCTCTCTCTCTCTTTTTTAATTGTTTTGTTTCCACTTTTTTTTAGAGTTTTAGTTTTGAAAAAACAAAAATATGTTGACTATATAGTAATAGCAAAAATTTTTTTTTCTCTTTCAGCGAGAAGAAAAAGGCAGTTTTTTTTCCTTCTTTCCCTTCTTTTTGTTAATCGACTTTGTAAATAGAATTGAAATTATTCTCTAAGTTCTTTTCTTTCTAGATAACAAAAAGAAAGGAGGAAAAAAATGTTCAACACACTGACTTGTAATAATTCTTTTGAGAATAAAATATTTTATCCGTTCAGAAGACTGCAATTTTTGGAAGGAAGAAAAGAAAGCTTCAGAGCTTGGGATTTTTGAAGAAGCAGACACAGTAAAGTCGCTGTGAAAATAAACTTTAAGATTCATTTCTTAAAAATAGAATAAAGGAAATTGTGCTTACGCAGTTTCTGTGCATACTGAATATAAGAAAAATTTTGAAAAAAAAAGGAAGAGAAATTATTTGTGCGAAAATTCTCTTTTTTTTTTGAAAAGAGAGAAAAAGGAAAATCGTGCTTACGTAGTTTCTCTGCATACTGATATTTAAATTAATAGAAAAATAACACTAGAAATTATTTAGTGGGAAAATTCTCTTTTTTTGAAAAGAGAGAAAAACGAAAATCGTGCTTACGTAGTTTCTCTGCATACTGATATTTAAATTAATAGAAAAATAACACTAGAAATTATTTAGTGGGAAAATTCTCTTTTTTTTGAAAAGAGAGAAAAACGAAAATCGTGCTTACGTAGTTTCTATGCATACTGATTTTTAAAACGCATACGAATTTAGAAAAACCAAAGAAATTATTACTGGGACCGTAGTATTTTTTTCACTTATTTTCAAAGATTACGACTTCTTCGACTTTTTTTCAAAATATTAGAAAAAATGAAGCAAATTCTTAGTATAAAATGCAAATAAATTCGATTTTTATAGTGTAAAAAGTAACTACAAGAAATACCTTTGAAAAATTTAAAATAATTTAAATTAAATATTAAATATTTAAATTTAAAATAATTTTAAAATAATTTTTTAAAAAAATATTTTTACAATTAAAAACTTTTCGATTAAATTCCCATTTTTTTAAAAAAAAATTTCATTGAAAATAATTTATTTTTTCGGAAATGTTTCATTCAACTTCTTTAAAATTCAATTATTTTCAATATATTTTCAATTATTTTCAATTATTTTCCGAAAATAGAAAAATTTATTGTTAACATTTTGTGCAGTTTTAACATATTTGAAGAGAAGAATCGTTTTTAAAATTTTTACTCTAAAACTGTTTAAAAAAATGAACTTTTATTAAATTATACAAAAATTTTTCAACAAATTAAATTATTTTCGAAAAATTACAATTTAGAAAAACCAAAGAAATTTTTACTGGAATCAAAGTATTTTTTTCATTTAATATTCAGACCCCGGATATTAAGACATTCGACTTTTTTTCTAGTTTTTTTCAAAAAAAAATTCAACTTTCTTCCACTTATTTTCAAAGATTACGACTTTTTCGAATTTTCTTCAAAATATTACAAAAAAATAGCAAAGTTTTAATACAAAATGGAACTCAATTCGATTTTTATAGTGTAAAAAGTAGCTACAAGAAAAATATTTGAAAAATTTAAAATAATTAATACTCAAAATAATTTTTTAAAGTAATTTTTTAAAAATAGTCTTACAATTAAAAACTGTTTGATTAAATTCCCATTTTTTTATAAAATTTGATTGAAAATAATTTACTTTTTTTTTAGGAAATTTTTTATACAATTTCTTTAAAATTCAATTATTTTTAATATATTTTCAATTATTTTCAATATATTTTAAATTATTTTCCAAAAATATTGTTAACATTTTGTACAGTTTTAACATTTTTGAAGAGAAGAATCGTTTAAAAATTTTTTGGCTTAAAACTTGAAAAAAATTAACTTTTACTAAATTACACAGCAATTTTTCAAGAAATTAAATTATTTTCGAAAAATTGCATAAAATTAAAAAGAAATTTTTAGATTATTGTTTTATTTTAATTGCTAAACAGTCAATTATCTCAGGGGCAAAGAAAATTGAAATTTTTCAAAAATTTACGTTTTTAGACTTATTAAAATTTCCAAGAAATATTGTTCATTTATTTATAATTTGAATTCTTGAGGCAAATTTGATTCTGTTTTTGTTATAATTTTTCGAAAATTTAATTATTTAAAAAAGATTTTACCAAATTTGAATTGTTTGTCAATTTTAGAATTTTCTATAATTTGAAAAACTTAAAAAAAAACTTTTAAATATTTTTAATGAAATAATTAAAGTTATTTGTAAATTAATTATCATTCTAAAAGTAGTTTCAATAAAAAGTATAATTTTGGTTTTAAACAATATAATTTTCATTTTTTATATGATGATAATAGTAATAATAATAATAATAATAATAATAATAATAATAATAATAATAATAATAATATTAATAATTATAATAATTCATTCAAAAAATAGTTTAAATAAAAACTTTAATTTTAGATATTAAAAATATAATTTTTATTTTTGATATGATGATAATAATAATATTAATAATAATAATAATAATAATAATAATAATAATAACAATAATAATAATAATACTAATAATAATAATAATTCATTCAAAAAATAGTCTTAATAAAAATTTTAATTTTGAACATTAGAAACGTAATTTTTATTTTTTATATGATTATAATCAGTCAAAAATTACTTTCAAATATTTTTAAAAAGTTAATATTGAGAATTTTTTTGAAAATAAAAGAATTTTATTTAATTTCTCTTTTTTCAAATTTCAATTCTATAAATTTATTTCACGCAAATTTTCGATAGAGTCCATTTATTTCTTTTTATTTGTTTTTTAATTTGTGTTTTTAAAATTACGTCTTTTTAAATTATATCTTTGAAATTTATTTATTTCTAAAATCATATCATTGAAATTTACGAGTATTTTTAATTTCTCTATAATTCTTTTTTCGCCATTTATTTTATTTATTTCTTTTTTAAAGTTATGTTTTTAATCCCTGTCTAATATTTAAATTTATTACATTTTAATTTGTTTTTTAAATTTATAACTTTTTAATTTGCTTTTTAAATTTATAACTTTTTAATTTGCTTTTTAAATTTATTACTTTTTAATTTGCTTTTTAAATTTACATCTTTTTAAGTTCTTTTTAAATACATTTTTAAATTTATTTTTAAATTTATTTTTCTAATTTGTTTTTAAAATTAATTTTCTTTTAATTTATTTTTTAAATTTGTATCTTCTTAATTTGTTTTTCAAATTAATTTCCATTTATTTTGTGTTTTTAAATTTATATCTCCTTTCAACATTTTTATACTCTTTTGAATTTATTTGAAATTTATTTATTTTTTTATAATAATATTTTTAAGTTTTTAAATTTATTTTCTTCAAAAATGTCTAATTTACTGTACGAAATTTATTTATTTACGGACATAATATTTGTACATTATTTATTTTTTTAATTTATATTTTTTAAACATTTCTTTTTAATTTATTCTATTGAAATATTTTTTTGTTCTCGATTTTATTCCCTAAAAAAAACTAGAAAATAGACTTTTCTTATTATTTTTTTTAACCAGATATTTAATTTTATTCTTTTTATTATTTTAATTTTTATTTCATTATTACTTTACATTAATTTATTTTTCGATTTTTCTTTGTTTTTTAAATAATCCTACATTTTCAAAATCAATTTATTTTAATTTAAATAATTAAGCGTTTAAAATAATTTTTCGATTACCAAAAAAAATTGTCGCATTCTTTTAATTTTTGAAATAAAGGTTTTAATTTTAAAAAACAATTTAAATTTAAAAAAATTTTAAGTTTTGAAAGAAAAATTTTAATTTAAAAAAACAATTGTATAAATAAAATAAATAATTAAATAGTTAAAATGAATAATTATAAATAAAATAAATAAATATAGAAAGAAATTAAATAAAGAACAAAGAAGGATTCACCTTTTTTAGAAGGTTTACAATTTTTTTTCAACTTTTTGAAAAAGAAAATTAAATTAAATTTAAAAAAAAATTTTTCAATTAAATTTTTTTTTGTAACTTTTAATTAAAAAATGAAAACAATTTTATACTTGGTCATGATATTTATTAACCGTTATACCGGATCTCGACATCGGTACAGTGTTCAGCTTAACAACGAATGCTTTTTTTTTATTGTAATTAATACAATTACTTTATTGTTACAATAGACATATTGTTTATTGCACACTTTTTTCTTGATATAAAACTCCCTCAATTTTCGTTTTCTCTCACTCTCACTCTCTCTCGTTCTCTCTCGCTCTCTCTCAATCCCGTCCCCATACCCCTTTGTTTCTGGTCGCAGACAATTTTTATTTATTTTTTTTTTTACTTTTTTCCTTACATTACGTTTATTTTTTATTTTTATTTTTTTTTGTTTTAGTTTGTCTTTTCTTTTTTTTTAATTGAGAATAATGTTTCGAATTTTTGTCTTTTGGAAATGAAAAAAGAAAATACATTCTACAGCAATAAGATAAGTGAGTAAAATGTTTGTTTTTTTTTAAATATTTATATTATAGTTTATCGAAAGAGGGGAAATAAATCGATTTGCATTCTTGTACCAAAAAAAAAAAAAAAAAAATTAACTCGTAGCTGCCACATATAAAGACCCTTTTGCATTCTTTCATTTTTTTTTTTGGTTTTTTTTTCATTTTTTTTTAGTGTCTGAGGTGCAATGTCATTACCACATAACCAACAATCGTGAAAATTGTCATATTTTTTTTTCTTAATACATCGTTACAAGAAATATCACTATCAAGTCAACAGAGTTTCGCTAAAGTTTATCAGCAGATTTTTTTTTTATTTTTGTTCTACAAAAAAAAAATTTGTTCTTTCACCTTTCGGTCAAAATTTTGTTCGTTCAATAGATTTAATATTTAAGGTGCTTTCACAATTCGATTTTTTCGCACGATTTAATTTTTACTCTAAAAAAAAAAACCAATGAAAATTCATTTCCCTTTTTGGAAAGTTCAATAATTTTAATTATATAAAAAGAAATAATTTTTAATTTCATTTTTTTCCATTATTGAAAGAAAAAAAATTCTGCTGAGAAACAAATTCGATTAGTTTTTTTTTCTTTTTAAATCAAAAATCAAATCGCACCGGGTTAGTAAGTTTTTTTTCCGTCAATTCGTTGATTTTACAAATTCACCGAGAGTCTAAAGCGTTCGATGTGTAAATTTGTTTCTAATCGCTCGTTATAAAAAATTTTACTAATTATTTTCATTTTTAAACGGGAGGAAATGGGAGTCGAAACGCTAGACTTTTTTTTAATTGTTTTTTTTTTGTTTACATTATATTATTATTATTATTTATTTCTATGTATATGTGTGTGTGTGTGCTTGAAACAAATTTGACAAAACAATTACTTTTTTTATTTTCCTAATTTTTTTCCCTTTCGAAATTATTTCATTCGTCAAAGAAGCAAAAAAAAGTGCGTTTTCCTTTTCATTTTCAATTTCGAAAAAAACAAAAAAAAGAAAAGAAAAAAAATTTTTTTTAATGAAACTTTTTATAAGAACGGATATGATTTTTTTAAGGTGCTTCCACAATTCTTCTTTCTTTCGGCTCTATTTTTTCAATAAAAAAAAAAAAAATCAACAAAAAGAAAAAATATCGTTTTTAAAAAGAATTGCCTCAATTTTTAAGGTGCTTTCACAATTTTTCTTTTTTTCGATTTTTTTAGATCAATTTCGATAAAAGAAAAAACGCAACGTTTACAAAAAAAAATTGCCTTAATTTTTAAGGTGATTTCACAATGGTTTTTCTTTCGATTCAATTAATTCCAAAACAAGAAAAAATGTTCCTAATTTTAGATAAATGTAAAGATTCACAAAAAATGGCCTTAATTTTTAAGGTGCTTTCACAATGATTTTTCTTTCGGTTCAATAAATAAAATTTCAAGTCCTTTCACAATTGTTTTTTTCAATAAATCTATTTTCGAGTTATAAATACAATAAAAAATTTTGTCTAACAAAAAAGAGATGGAAACAACTTTTTTTAAACAAAAAAATGGAAACAGCTTTTTTTTAACAAAAAAAAAAGAAATCGAAACAGTTTTTGCTTAACAAAAAAAGAAATGGAAACAGTTTTTGCTTAACAAAAAAAGAAATGGAAACAGTTTTTGCTTAACAAAAAAAGAAATGGAAACAGTTTTTGTTTAACAAAAAAGAAATGGAAACAGCTTTTTTTTTAACAAAAAAAAAAAGAAATGAAAACGGATTTTTGTTTAACAAAAAAATGAAATGTAAACAGCTTTCTTTTTGTAACAGAAAAAAAAAATGGAAACAGATTTAAAAAAAAATTTTCTACTCCTTTTTTTTCCAAATGTTTAATATAATAGTCATTTAACAAAAAGTGTAAAAATTAGCGAAACGTAATTTTTTTTTAAATATTTTAACAATTTCATACTTGTCATGATGTTTCGTGTCAATTGACTCAAAAACAAAAAAAAAATTGTTCTCTCGGCAGTGCGCATTTTTTTTTCGTTCTTTCCCTTCGTCTATAATTAAGGAGCCGATTCCTTGAGAAGCGGAATTTCGAAAAAAAAACACAAAATTTTTTCGAAACCTCTACAAAAACGAAATAACAAACATTGTTCTCGAAGAATCGCTCAATATTTTCGAATTTTTTTTTTTGACAATAATCGCTCTTTATTTTCATTCTTTTTCGACAATTTTTCATTTTTCCTTTTCTCTCCCACTTTTTTTTTTGCTTTTCATTCCTTTTCATTCATTTTTATTCCTTTTTCCCGTTTGTAATCACTTTGTACTATTTTTTTCTGTTCTTTCTTTCTTCAAATATTCCAAATCACGAATGACACACTTTTTTTTACGCAATTTTCCTCCCTTTTTCGCTTTCATCCTTCCCCCTCTCCCTCGGCCTCGAGCGATCATTTTTTTTTGTATCTCCGATTGATTGGAGAGAGAGAAAAAAAAATTATCGTCAAATTTTTATTGTCGATTTTATCCATTTTTTTCTCATTTTCTTTTTTTCTTCTTTTTTTAACAAAACGTTTGCAAAATTTTTTTTTCTTTAAAAAAAAACAAAACGCTCCAGGTCGAGGTGTATTGATTCTCATACGTTCTTCAAAATGACACACGCTAGTCAAAAAAAAAAAAAAAAAATTAGAACAGGATGAAAAATAAATCACTTCCTCCCGTAAATCGGGGAAAAAAATTTATATTTTCAAAGACAAAAAAAAATTCACAAGAAACGTAGGAATATTGGAGAGAATTTTTTCTACTGTTCTCTAGATATTAAAAAAAAAAAAAAAGAAAAAGAAAAAAAAAATTACAGGAAAAATTAATATTACTCTATTTGTTGAGACAATTCATTTGGCACAAGATAATGAATTGAATCGAGATATTTTTGATAGAATTAGATTCTATTTGGAGAAAAATGGAAATTTTTAGCCTTTTTCAAAAACGAAAGAAATGGATTTTTTTTTTGGTTTTTTGTTTTTTTATTGGAAAAAAAATCTATTTTTAGAGTAAAAAAGAGATGTTTTTCTTAAAAAAAAAAAAAAAGATTTTTAAAAAGGAAAATATTTCTAGAAAAAAGTATTTTTGTAGTATTTGAAAAAAATTTCAAAGAGCTTTTTTTAAAAATAACTTTTTGAAAAATTCTTGCCAAAAAGCTCACTTTTAAACTGTTTTTTTATACTTTTTCAAAAAAAGCTCCTTTTAAAACATTTTAAAAATATTTTTTTGAAAACGCTTTGCAAAAGCTCACTCTTAAAGTGTTTTATAAAAATATTTTTGAAAAAAAGTCTTTTTTTAAAATATTTAAAAAAGCTTTTTTTAAAAAATATTTAAAGAAGCCTTTTTTAAAAAATATTTAAAAAAGCCTTTCTTTAAAAATATTTAAAAAAGACTTTTTCAAAAAATATTTAAAAAAGCCTGTTTTAAAAAATACTTAAAAAAGCCTTTTTTTAAATTTTTAAAAAAACCTTTTTTAAAATATTTAAAAAACAATTTTTTAAAAAATATTTCAAAAGTAAGTTTTTTGAAAGAACTTTTCACAAAAATTCAAGAAAAGCTTTTCATGAAATCCATTTTTTAAAAATTTTTTCCAATTTCCAAAAAATACTGTTCTTTCAACAAAAATCTTTTTAATTTTAAAGAAAAACACCCTTTTTAAGTGTTAAATTAATTTTTTTCCACGAAAGAATTATGTTTTCCTTTTTTTTTGTATTCTTTTCATTGTCAAAAGATATATTAAAGTGCTACATTTATGAAAAAAGTTGTTCTGTTTTTTCACTCATTTTTCTAAAGTAGAGTTTCCTTTTTGTAAATTCTCAAAATTGAAAGCGTTTCTAGTATCTAAGGCTTATTTTTTTTGTTCTTCTTCTTCATTATTATTTTTTTTGTCGCATTGTCAAGAATTTCACACACACACTCGCTTGCTCTCAAAATGAATTAAATATATATAATTATAATCTTTTTTTCTAAATGATGATGACAATAATAATATTGATAATAATAATAATAATAATAATAATAATAATAATAATAATAATAATAATAATATATAGAAATATAATTATATATAAAAAAATTCATTTTCAAAAATATTTCCGGGCTTCGCTAGAATTCGAAAAAAAGAAAATCTAATAATAATTACTTTAGTAATAAACCGCGGCGAGGGTGGAAAAAATCCCAATATTGACAAAAAAAAATTTATTTACTGAAAAAAATTATAAAAAAGAAATGAAAAAAATGAAAAAAAAACTGAAGAAGGGGAAAAAATGAAAAGAATTGATGAACAGAAAACAATTTTATAAAAGGAAAGAAAAATAAGAAAAAAAATCAGGAAAAATTGTGAAAAAGAAAAAATGAAGAATGTGCAAAAAAAAGAAATTCGAAAAATAAAGAAAGAAAAATGTACAAAAATACAAAAAATACAAAAGAAAAACAAAACAGAAAGAAGGGAACAAAACGAAAAATTAAACAATGAAAGAAATTATTGGCAGCAAAAATAAACAAAAAAAAAGAAGAAAAAAAGACACTATGAAGATGAAATAGAGTATTTTCGATAGCAATCTAAATGCTAGTGACCATTTTTCAGCGTCAAAAAATGGTCTTCATTTGACAGGGAATCGTCAAAAAAAAAGAAATATGTTGTTTATAGCCCACACACTGGTCACCCTGACAAAATAATTACTTTTTTTTTATTCTCTCTCTCTCTCTCTCACTCACGATTTCTCTCTCTCTCTCTTCCTAAAAAAACAGGCTTCGAACACACATCGATTTATAATCGATCCCTGCAGGCGAATTCACTCCTTTTTTTTCACTAACTTTAAAAAAAAAACAATAACATTTTGCGAGCATTTCTTTTTTTTTCCTTTTGTTTTGCTACTACTTTAAACACACTCACACTCACATTCATTCAAAATTTCAAAGTTTCACTTACTCACATTCCCTTCATTTCAAAAAAAAAAAAAAAAAAATTACGACACAATTTGCAATGCCCGCGATTTCCATGGAACGTATTTTCCTACCTTACCGACCCCTCACTTCCCCCCAAATTTTTTAAAAAAATTTCCGTTACAGAGAAATCGCCCATTTTTTTTTTCATTCGCATTGGCATTTCTCGAATTTTTTTTCTTCTTCTTCTTCTTCAATTTAATACTGAATAGTATTAGAATTTCGCTTTTTTTAGAAAAAAAGGGAAAATTTTTCAACAAAAAAAAAAAATAATAACCTCAAAAATGTACAGATCGTCCGCTCTGCAGAATCTGCAGTTTTGAGAAAATTTAAACTTCCTAGAAAGTGGGGGGGATACATTTTCTTACTAATTGCGCGATATTTTTTTTTTTCATTTTAAACAAAAAAAGACGTGAAAAGCAGAAGGGGGGGGTGGGCTTTTTTTAAATCGTCGGACGGTCCATACACTCAGACGCGCGATTTCGTCTGACAAAAATTGAAAATATAAACTTCTAAAAAGACAGTAATTTTTTTTTTTTTTTTTTTGAAATTTGCCTACACGGATCTCAACAACAATGCCTGGTTGATTAACTTTAACTTGCTTTTTGTTTCTTTCTCCTTCTCCTCCTCTTCTTCTTCTTCTACTTCTTCTTCTACTTCTTCTTCTTTTCTTCCTTGTTTTTGTTGTTGTTGTTGTTTTTTTGTTTAATTATTTTTTTTTGCGTTTATGTCTCGTTCTACAATAATTGTGTCTGTGTGTGTGTATTATGTGACACCGCAAAAAAAAAGACGAACAATTTATTTACCAAAAGGTATAACCACCATCTGTTCCCCCTCCAAGAAACGAGCCCTTCTTTTGCGAGAGGGCGACACTGTGGCTTGCCATTGCCGCTAATTGTGCAGCATTCGCAGCGACTCCTGGCGGTGGTGGTGGTAACACTTGCTGCGAGATTCCTTCGAAACCATTCTTTTTTTTATAACAGAGAAGAAAAAGAAAAACAAAATTATTTTTACAGTTGTTAATAGTATTAAAATTTTATTTTTTTATCATTTGTAATTTGTTTTTTACTTTATTGCATTTGAAATTCCCTTAATTCCCTTAATTAATATTCCCAACCATGGGTCGAGCTGAACCAAAGAATTTAAACCCCCCGATTAACAAAGTTTGAAGCTAAACCGAACAATTTAAAAAAAACCCGCCATATTGGATCCGCCATTTTTAATTTCGAAAAACTGACCCCAGATTCATGATCAGCGACCCCAAAAACCCCCGAGTGACAAGTTTTGAGCCGATTCAGTCGATTTTTATTTTTTCATGTCGCCATATTGGATCCGCCATTTTGAATTTAGAAAAACTAACCCCAGATTCATGATCAGCGACCCCAAAAACCCCCGAGTGACAAGTTTCAAGTGAATCCAATAAATTTTTCAAAAAAATGTCCGCCATATTGGATCCGCCATTTTTAATTTCGACAAACTGACCCCAGATTCATGATCAGCGACCCCAAAAACCCCCGAGTGACAAGTTTTGAGCCGATTCAGTCGATTTTTATTTTTTTCATGTCGCCATATTGGATCTGCCATTTTGAATTTCGAAAAACTGACCCCAGATTCATGATCAGCGACCCCCAAAACCCCCGAGTAACAATTTAGAAGCTAAACGAAACAATTTTAAAATAAAGTCCACCATATTGGATCTGCCATTTTGAATTTCGAAAAACTGACCCCAAATTCATGATCAGCGACCCCAAAAAACCCCGAGTTAGAAGTTTCAAGCAAAACTAAAGACTGTGTTTTTTAAAGTCCGACATATTGGATCCGCCATTTTGAATTTTGAAACACTAACATCAGATTCGTATTCAGCGATTCCAGGGATTATTTTTTCGCATTTTTTTTCTTCAATTTTTGAAAAGTTTTTAGAAAAAAAAAGTGTAAAATACTCACGGGTACCATGAGAGTGGACCTGACTGGAGCAGGTTGCATGGCAGCGGCGGGATAATAAGCAGCAGCTGCAGCCAATGGCGGATAATACTGCAATGGCCCGTAAGCAGTCGGATAGCCAGTTAGATAACCTCCTGGATAACCCTGTCCATACATTGGCTGATACATCTTAATTACAAGAAGGAAAAAAGTTATTATTTTTCATTTTAATCCTAACGTCCCCCCCCCCTAAATTTTAAGAATTTATTCTAGGAACTTTGAAAATTTAAATAAATAAATAAAGTGAACATTCTAGATTGAATTTTATAATCAAGACACCACCTATAATACCCTTTAGGCAAAAAATCATGTTAAAAAAAATTAAAAAGCATGTTAATCTAAAAAAGGTTTTTAGAACTGTTTTGGATCAAAGATGGTTCTAAAAACGGTTTTTAGAACTGTTTTGGATCAAAGATGGTTCTAAAAACGGTTTTTAGAACTGTTTTGGATCGAAGATGGTTCTAAAAAAGGTTTTTAAAACTGTTTTGGAACGAAGATGGTTCTAAGAAAGATTTTTAAAACTGTTTTGTGGTATGAAGATGGTTGTAAAGAAGATTTTTAGAACTGTTTTGGAACGAAGATGCGATTAGAACATGATTTTTTGTGTCGAACATTACTTTTTGCCCAAAGGATTATGAGGGTCATTTAATCAATTGTCTTACCATCGGATGTGTAAGAGTTTGATCATATGTAGGCGGAGGAGGCCCCTGCGTTGCGTAAAGTTGTGGTTGATTAGGGAACACTCCATAGGGCGGAGCTCCTGCAACTGTTGATGAAGAAGAAACATTAGCCAACAATATTATAGGTGATAGTCGTAAATTTATTAATTAACCACCGAGAGATGACGAACGGCAACAACCTACCCCGCTACTTCTATTCTCATAAACTTTCCTGTTTTTAGAATTTTACAATATGGCTACTTCCGGTATTTACCCTGAGTTAACCTCGAGTTCACAATGAACCAATTATCATCAATTTTCGTTAGAAAGGAATGTTTTTTGACTACTTTGTGCAATATTTGTTTTTTGATTGTAGTGTGGTAAGTTTTGAGGTTAACTCTTATATGTTACATTTTGTGAAATGACACAAAAAAATTTTTTTCTTTTTTGTTGCTTTTTTCACAGAATTAAATTCTGAGGAGGCTCTGCTTCGTGGAGCGAAAACTTAATTTTTATAAAAAATATTACTTTCATGATCAGACTAATAAAATGACAGAATATACATCTTGGACTATCATCAATAATAATAACACTAGCGGCCAGTTTCACCAATACCGATTAAAAGCTAATCGATGATTAAACCTTCAATCTACCAATCATGAGCCGTTGAAATAGCTTTAAATAGTCGAAATTCGCGATTCAAATGAATTATTAGCAGACGCATTGTATTCTCCGGAAACTCAAGATCATTAAAAAAAATTACCAAAACTGGTTAAAAATTGTAAGAGAGCTAGATCCCTGTCCTTGAAAAGTACTATTTGCTCCACTGTGGATGACAAAAAACCGCCATAGAAGAGTCACTCTACAAGAGGAAGTTTGAAGAAGAGAAAAAATTCAAACTTTTCTTCAAACTTTCCTTGTGGGTTGAATCCTGAGGCTAAACCCTATTCCCTAGATTCGTTAAGATCTGGGGATAAGTTTTGAATCAATTTTTATTAGTTTGAGTGGAACAAAATTGATAAGCTCGAGCGGAGGTTTGTCAATTTTATTCTAGTCGAACTACTTGAAAATTGATTAAGGTTTCCTAAAGAAATTTTTCACTTCCGTCTTAGTACAATGGTTTCAGCACATTTTTACGTAATGATGCAGTGAATCTAGTAAAATCGTCATCAAAAAAGTCTATGCAATTAGAAAGTTCATCAGAGCCTTTCAGTATATTTTTACGTAATGATGCAGTTAATGTAGTAAAATTGTCATCAAAAAAGTCTATGCAATTAGGAGGTTCATTAGCTTTTCAGTATATTTTTACGTAATGATGCAGTGAATGTAGTAAAATCGTCATCAAGAAATCTATGCAATTAGGAGGTTCATTAGCCTTTTAGTATGTTTTTACGTAATGATGCTGTAAATCTAGTCAAATTGTCATCAAAAAAATCTATGCAATTAGGAAGTTTATTAACTTAATGATAATGATGCTGTGAATCTAGTCAAATTGTCATCAAACAAATCTATGCAATTAGGAAGTTCATTAACTTAATGATGCAGTGAATCTAGTCAAATTGTCATCAAAAAAATCTATGCAATTAGGAAGTTTATCAACTTAATGATAATGATGCAGTGAATCTAGTCAAATTGTCATCAAACAAATCTATGCAATTAGGAAGTTTATTAACTTAATGATGCAGTGAATCTAGTAAAATCGTCATCAAAAAAGTCTATGCAATTAGAAAGTTCATCAGCCTTTCAGTATATTTTTACGTAATGATGCAGTGAATCTAGTAAAATTGTCATCAAAAAAGTCTATGCAATTAGAAAGTTCATTAGCCTCTCCACCAAGTCTTTTAAATACTGAGTGACATTCGTAATTAGTTCTGTGAAATGATTCACTAAATAACGTCTAACTTCTGGTTCCTCGACAATTATTGAATCATTGTCCATAGTAATTTGTAACGAATGTTGGCATTCAAATTTTTGCCTAAGAAGGTCGTGTCATTAAATAGAAATCTGGATATGATCAAAGGTGTCTATAAAAGAACACCTAAGGTACTATAATCATGGTTGTATCTGTCAAAAGGTATACGAAGTTGACGTGCCATAAGACGGAAAAGTCTCTTTTGAACAAATCTTCTATTCTGACTCCATAGATTGTATAAAACTATGTCCAAATTATGGAATTACAATGGCTTCAATCTATTGACGTTTCAATTAATTTTTTAAATTATGGATGAATACTCCAATGTTCGTCTTCCAAGAAAGAAATAAAGCACTTTAAGGCACAGTTTCACTACGTGCTGATGCAACTCTCATAACGAATCCCAAATCTTAGAGAACTCTTAGAGAAACGATTCCAGATAAACATTCATCAAAACTTGGATCATCACTTTCTTCCTTGTTCAGCCATTCATCTCTCTCTCGGATCGAATAAACCATCAAAAATTAACAAACCGCCATAAGTTGTTGGCTGCGCTTGAGCGGGAACAAAACCCGTTGGCGGATGTGGACCGACCGGATAAGCTGAAACACAATTCACAAAGTCTTATTACATCCAATATTGAAATGATGACATCAAAAAACCTCAGCCAATGGTACCTAGTACCCAGCCAAAAAAAAAATCGGCAAACATCGCGTTCTGCAATATTCAATCCAAAATATCACAAAACGCCTTGCTGCCCTAAAGAGAAGGAAGAAGGGACTCGTTTTCACAACTACTTTTCAAAGAATTTAATTCCGTTTATCCAAAAAATATTTATCCCATTCGAAAACTGAAAAATCACCAACGTTTCCCTTCTTCCTTCTCCTTTTCTTTCAAATACCACGAATGGTAAATCCCACACCCAAGTATATCTTACACATGACGTACACCACTTTTAATCAAGATACTAATTGAAGCTCAAACAATGTTAGTCACTAGATAAATATGGTGAAATCAAATAATCGAAAGACTGGTAATGTCGCTCTAAAAAGGGCACATCAAGAATTTTACGAGAATCATTATTCCAAATTTTCTTTTCGTCACTTCTTTAAAAAAAAAAATCTCGTAAAATAAAATCAGTCCATTTTTTGAGCCATGGTTTTAATAAGTGTGTTTGTGCTTTCGAAATGCCAATTGCATGCCAAAAAAAGATGATATTCTCAACGAAAAGAAAAACAAAGATATTCTTTCTTGGTCATTTTTCGAATAAACACATACAGCACCAAATGTGAGTCCCATGTGAGAATAGTTTTTATTTTCCGAACAAAAAAATTCATCATTTTATGATCTAAATTATACACAATTCTCATGGATCTTTACCAAACTTTTCCCACTGGAATGACTCAGTAAACAAAAAATCTTCAAACCTTGAAAACATTTAACAAAAAAAAAACTACTGATGCAATTTTTTTTTCTTTCCGTAATTCCGATAAAACATCGAAACGTGCACGTAAAAAACACCTAAACAAAAAGGACCAAAGAAAACACCTTTTTTTTGAGACTCAAAATTATTCCCAACATGAGACTCACATATATTTGGAACCTACCTTCAAATATAATTCTAAAACTAAGGTATAATACAAAACTTATTTCAAAAGCAAATAGCATTACGCAATCAAGGTAAAAGCCAATTACAAGTCTAGCGAACGTACCCTAGAGTACCACTGGTTTTTTTTTCTTTCTTTCTCTTTCGAAAACTCTAGAAAGTGAAAACTCTAGAATTCGTTCGATATAAGAAAAAAGAATGATTAAAAACTTAGCTAAAAAAATAAAGCGAAAAATGTAAGAAGTAATAATCGGTTAGATAATTTTTCTTTTCTTTCAATTTTTTTTTTTTTGAGACGAAAAAGTGATGGAACAAAAAAACAAGCCAATTTAAAAAAGTATGGATGGTTTTCGTTTTACCAAAAAACAAGACATACAATACAAGTTTTAAAGATAAAGAGAGATATAGAGAATTGGCCGATTTAGATTTTAAAAAATTTTTTTACTATAAATATCAGTAATTATCAATAGTATTTTTATTTTTTTTTTTGTGTTCGAGCGGTGAATGTGTAATTTATACAATGAGTACAGTGGTACGATGAGTAAAGTATATAAATGTAAATGCGCATGTGCGCCAACACAAGTAGGAGACTGCGCATGCGCAACAATTTAATGGTACGTCTACAATAAAACCGAAAATACGTTATTGAAAACACGTTTCTTTTTTTCTTGTTACTTTTCGTTGTAACAAGTTTTAAAATGCTTAACACGGTTACTTTTCTTTTGTCTCTCTTTTGTGTTGACGCGCTTGTGCTTTAACACATAAAAAAAAAACTTGTGACAAGATTCAGCAAACCACAAATTTCTGAAAATATCCAATAAATAAAGGTCAAACATGATTATAAATTCTTTATAACTGCATGATATATAATCGCAGATTGGGCGGTCTGTAAGTCTCGCAATCTTACAGTTTTTTTTTTTTTTTTTTTAATTCTTAGTGCATTCACAGTTTAAGGTTAATTTAGATGCAAACCGCCCAATATTTTAGTAAATCAAAGAACACACTGTGCTTAAGCAATCAACACACACAAGAGAATTTCCACCTGATTTTTTTTTCATTTTTTCTGTTTTATTCTTTTTATTTTTTTCTTTTTTTCCCTTTTTTGTTTTTTTCACGTTTTTTTTTCTTTTTTCTTTCTTAAAGGCCTTAAGAAAAAGGGCGTTTTTTTCGACAACGAGAGAAAAAGATTTGGAATTTTATTGCGTATGATATTTGCTTAAGCCAAGTAGCAGCGAATGGACATGTTGTAATCTAACATAGATGTCAGCCCACACCAAATTTGTCCATAGAAAAGCACCGAGCGCCATCTTAGTGTTCTGAAAAATTTTTTTTTCAACAATAAAATGGCGCTTGGTGGGAATTTTTTTTTCAAAATTTTATTATTATTCTTAAAGGTCAATGTGTCAGTGCCACGGTGCAAACAATTATTCGAATAACGATCGATATGTTAATGCTAGTATAAATATATATATATAAATGTATATATAATTATAAAAGTTTGGACGTTACTGGAAAAAAGTGAAAAAACTCCTCTTTCCCTAACTTTCAATCTGTCCCATTTCAAAAATACCTACAATTTTTTTTTTAAGATTTTTATAATTCAAAAAAACGCGTGAGCAAAAAACTTTGTGATTATCACAAAAAAATTTCGTCTCTTGTTCTCTCCCCGAGATTTTTTTTTTTTTTTTTTTTTTCTTTTCTTTGGGAACATATTGAAATTTGCTTCGGTGGAACACTCGCGTCTTCAATGTTCAACAGCGAGTAACGGAGAATGATAATTTTCTCAGCTAGTCGATTTTTGAAACAGTGAAGAATTTTTTTTTTTTTTTTTAAATACAATTTCACAATTTTTCTCGGTATTGTAATATAATAAATATATATAAAGTTCTATATTTGAATTAAGCTCACTATTAACAGTATACATGTTCTTGTCATGCGCATGCAGCTACAAAGATGCTTTGAGAAGATTTCCGTGAACCCAGAGTCAATTTCTAATTTTTTTTTTTTTTTATTTTTTTTTTTAATTTTAGTTTTAGTTTTAGTTTTTTCCATTTTTATATGGATTTTTGAATGATTTAGGAATACTTTTTGGCTAAGAAATTTTACTTTTAGAGAAAGTTGGTCCTAGTTGGGTGTTGAAGGTAAAATTTTAGAACTAAACTCTAGATGGTTCACTGAGTCTACTTCTAGGGGGCAGAGACAAAATTGACTCTGGCGCCCATTGCTAATTTTTTTTTATCATTAACGGAAAATAATCCGTGAATAATAACTATTTTTTTTTTTTTTTGAAAAAAAACTAGTGCAAACGAGACAAACATGCAATTTCCATTGCTTCATCATTTTCGTTGTTCTTTAAATTGGAGGGAAAAAGATTTTTAATAAAATTCGTACCGAAATTTTAGGAAGAAAGCTGAAAATTGTTTTTTAATATCGTAACCATTACTTTAGTTACAATGAATATTAAAAAAAAAAAAAAAAAACTACACTAATTGTTGTTTTAGTAACCGTTGCCTTACTAACAGTCGTCATAGGAGTCATTTTTGCCCCTAGACCTACAATATACTCTCATTCTACTTCCTTCTTTAATTTAAAAAAATTTTTTTTCTTTTTCTTCTATTTTACCTTTTTTCTTTTTCCTTTCATTCAATTCGTTAACAAAGTCGAATCTGATGAAACGATGGGAATTCGTAGAAGCGCCTAAAAGTAGAAATCTTAAAAAAAACACTCAACATGCAACTTATTAAAACTAGAAACATGCAAAAAGTTAACACCTTCTTGAAATTAAACAGTTTCATTTTTCTTTTTTTTGAATTTTCTATAATCTATTTAACGTAAATATTTTTTAGAAAACTTTATTTTCTCGCACAACACTAAAAGTAAACAACAATAAATATTTTAAATTAATGTAATTAATTTAATTAAAGTCATTAATTTAATTAATGTCATCAATTTAAATAATGTAAATAATTTAATTAATGTAAATAATTTAATTAATGTAATTAATTTAATTAATGTAATTAATGTAATTAATTTAATTAATGTAATTAATTTAATTAATGTAATTAATTTAATTAATGTAATTAATGTAAATAATTTAATCAGTGTAATTAACAATTAATTTAATTAATTCAATTAGTGCAATTAATTTAGTTAACTAAATTAGTGCAATTAATTTAATTAACTAAATTAATTCAGAAAATTTAAAATTCAATCCCCAAAAGGTGTTCACTTTTTTTCGTATCATTTTTCAATTTTTCCAAAAAAAAAAATCATCATCTTCTCATTGAGAACGACTAAACAATAAATATTTATAGTTCCAAATAAAAAACAAGCATGCAAAATCAAAAACTTCTTAAAAAATACGAATAAAAACTATGTATATAGAAATTAAAAACTATTTGCGAGTAAACGTAATCTCAGTTGGTTTTTAATTGTTCATTAATGTCTTCGAGTGTTTGAAAAAAATTATCATTTTTCTATCAATGCGAATGTTTTTCTTTCGTTAATTTTTTTTTTATCTACATTTTTATTTATATTTTCATTCATATTTCCATTTATATTTTCAATTTATATTTTCAATTTATGTTTTCAATTTATATTTTTTTTTATAAAAATATATTGTTTTTTTAAATTTAGCAAATTGACATTACGTTTTGTCACGGAAATTGCTGTAACAAGCTCTACAGTAAAAATAATTTATCTTATGTGAAAAAATGAACTGAGAATTTGGTTGCAAGGAACAATTCAGTTAAAACTATTACATGCAAATTGCCCACAAGTTTCCTGCCTCTTTTTCATAATATGAGAAATTAATTTTTAATGTCATTAGACATTTTCGACTTTAATTTTCTTTTTTTATTTTAATTTCTTATTTTGAAAACGAAGACATTGTGTTTTCGTATTTACATTTATCATAATAATAATAATAATAATAAATAATTTTTTTTTTTTGAGAGGAGGAGGTAAAATGAAAAAAAAAAAAAATAATAATAATAATAAATAAAATAATAATAATAATAATAATAATAATAATAAATGATAATAGTAATAATAATAATAATAATTATTATTATTATTATTATTATTATAATCGTAGAAATTAAAATATTAATACTTAAAATCAGTTACAATTTTTTTAAAATGAAATAAACTTGTTTTTGTAAAATTATTACAATTTATTGAATTTAAAGTTGACTGTTCGTTTTTAACTATAAATTGTCACTATATTTATGACTATAAATAGTTTTTGTTCTAAAATTTACCAATTTACAAATTTTTTTTTTTTTTCTTTTTTTTTTTTTTTTTTTAAGAGCAAAAGTAGAAAATTGATGTTTTTTTCCTAATTATTATGAGCTTGGACATTTTAGAAGCCATTTTGGAAACTTGTGGACTTTTGTAAAAAGAGTATCATGCACTATTGTTAAAAGTGAGCTACTGAATCGCTATTTAATAGAAATATTAAATATGACGAGCTTAGATACAGCATTCGTGTTCACCCTGCCGATCCACTCTTGTTCTTTATCAGCACACTTTTCTTCAAAGGCAAAAAAAAAGTTTTCCTTTTTAAATTTTGCCAAAATAAAACATTAACCGTTTTTAAATTTTTAGAAATTTTTTTTTTTTTTGTTAATTCAATGCAATTTTAATTTTTAATTTATAAAAACAAAAGTTTTTCCGACCATTCTATTTATTGTTTTATAAAAATAAAATTAATAGTTTTTTGAAAATTTTAATTGTTTTACAACGTTTTTTTTTAATAATTTTCTAATTTATTTAGTTTAAAACATTTTTTACAATTCATTTTCAATAATTTGCTAATTTCTTTATTTTAAAACATTTCTTACAATTCACTTTTAATTCTTTTCATCTGATTTTAACGTCTTTTGTAATTTTCAAACAATATTTTTAATTTTCAAATTATTTTTTATAAAATTTTTTTTTAATTTTCAAAAATTTTTTCAATTTTCAAATTTTTTTTTAATTAAAAATTTTTTATTTAAGTTTCAAAATTTGCTGCTTTTGAAATAATTCCAATTTTCGTAGTTTCTTATCAGTTCTTAGTTGTTTTAAAATTGTTTTTAAAATATTAATTTTTTTTAAGAACATTTTTTTATTTTTTTTTTGTTTTTTTTTCTTCAAAAGTAATTTAAAAATTATTTCAAGTGTCAAACTATTCTTCCTTCAATTTATTCGATAAATTTACTTCAAATTTTGATCTCAAAAAAATTTTCATCACCTTTTTCGAACTCAAAAAAAAAAAAAAAAAAAATCCGCTTAAAACGAAGAAAAGTGTGCCTCCTCAGAATCAAGTGGGTGTTAAACAAAGGAACAAATTAAGCAATCAGCCAGTACCACGGATTTATAATATATATATAATATAATAATATTAAAAAAATGTTCGTGACACCCATATCAATATCTTACATTCATATTGATTTGGATATACGCAGCATCCGACGTCACCAATTCAAAAAGTGTGTTGAACAAACTCACGCACGAGTTTTCTTTTTTTTTCGTATTTTGCGTATTCTTTTTTTTCAAAAAATTTTTTTTTCTCTAATTCAAAAAATTTTATCACACAATAAAGTTGGAAAAATTTTTTCATTTTACAAAAAAAAAATTAATTTTTCTTTTTTCTGTTTCTCTCCCCAAACCAGTGACACAAAACAAGGAGCAAAAATTCCTGGAAAAAAATTGTACAAAATTAAAAAATAGCCAAGGGGCAGTTTCCTTTTTTTGGTTTACAGAGCAAAAAAAACATTTTTTCTATAAAACTTTTCGAATTTAGTTATTTTTTTTTTTTCTAAAATCGTACATTTTGTGTACAAAGGAGACATTTTAATGCCCGTTAATCTTATGGAGAGAAAAAATTAAAAAAAATAAATAAAAAAATTTATTTTGTCAAAAAAATAAAAAAATTTATTTTGTCAAAAAAATAAATAAATTTGCAAATATTTTTGAATAGAAGTAAAGAAAATCACTTTTGGAACACAAAAGAAGAAGATTCGAACAAATTTAGTGGGAAAATATTTAAAAAAAAAGGGTAAAATAGACAAGAAATGAACGAAACGGTTTCGAATGCGAGGTGGCCGAGGGGAAAAATGCAAAGACCAAGCACATAGGACAGTACTATGAGGGGTTCAATTCCCCACGTCGGGAGATTTTTTTTCAAACGTTTTTTTTTTGTTTTTAAAGAGTAAGTAAGTTTTATTAAGCTTTTTAAAGCATATTTAAAATCTTTTTAAAATTTTCTAAACTTTTTAAAATTTTTGTATGCTTTTTAAAAAATTTTAAGCTTTTTTAAAATTCTTTTAAGCTTCTGTGTAATTCTTTTAGGCTTTTTTTAAAATTCTTTGAAGCTTCTATAACATTTGTAAGCTTTTTAAAAAACTTTTTAAGCTGTTTTGGAAATTTTAAGCTTTTTTTTAAATTTTTTAACCTTTTTTAAAGTCTTTTTAAGAAGGGAACTAAAGAAAAAGGGGTTTTTCATTAAAGAGACATGACTTTTTGAATCGGATGGCGCACGGTGCACATAAAATTCGAGTAAATATAAATTTTTTTTTTTTTTTTTTGATACATAATTGAACGATAATATATGTATGTATTATTTTGGTATGCGTATATGTGTGTCTACTCGTACAAACATATACGCATGTGTATATATGTTGGCATATATAAACACGTAGTGAGTTAAGGTAATATATAGAGAAGGTGATGTTAGATACGTGGCTTAGGCTGCGCGAGTGCCGGTCTCCAAGGCTCCACCTACTGACTTGGATCAAATCGTCTTTGTAATGGTCCGCTGCAAACATATCGATAGCCACAACTGTAGCCGCTATCCTCGTTTCAATATTTCTACCACCAAAAGACCCGGGCTACTCTCGGTGAAAATTCCCCAATTTTTTTTTTTTTTTTTTTTTAAGGGGTCATCACACGTTCGCTCTCAGGGTTAGCGCAAGTACCGAATTTTTTTTTAAATTTTGTAACTTAATAACTAAATAACCTTAAATCTAAGTTTACCTAAGATTTTTTTTTAAGTATTTACTTTCCACTCGGTAATTTTATTAATTTATATATTTACTCATTTGTACTTTTTCTGAAATTTTTAAATTATATGTTTACTTTTCTCAATATTTACTTGTTTGTATATTTTTCTTTTCTACTTTTTTGTATATTTTTTCCATAAATTTACTTTTTTGTATATTTACTTTTCCATAAATTCACTTTTTTGTATATTTACTTTTCCATAAATTTACTTTTTTGTATATTTACTTTTCCATAAATTTACTTTTTTGTATATTTACTTTTCCATAAATTCACTTTTTTGTATATTTACTTTTCCATAAATTTACTTTTTTGTATATTTACTTTTCCATAAATTTACTTTTTTGTATATTTACTTTTCCATAAATTTACTTTTTTGTATATTTACTTTTCCATAAATTTACTTCCTTCTATATTTACTTTTTCATATATTTACTTCTTTCAATATTTATTTTTCCACATATTTTTTTTTTTACTTATTTATTATTTTTATAATAAATAATTCATTTGTTAATTAGAATTAATCATTATTTATGCATAAAATAGAAGCGAAGTAATAACTATAATAAACTATAAATACTTCGCTTCGAAATTTTTAACTTTGGAAAATTCTCAAAAAAAAAGGAAACTCGATTTTTCTTGATTTTTTATTTTTCTAAACAAATACAAGTAAAAAATGAGTTTAAACTTTCAGAAATTGATAATTGTGGTATAAACAAGGTTTCTGTGAAATATTAACACTTTACATTCGGTTATTTTCGAGAAAATACGTTTTTAATAACCGAACTTTTACTTGGGGCCGAATTTTACTTCGAACTATACAAGTACAAAAGAATAATTATTTTTCGCTTCTTTTCAAAAAATAGAACCATACAATTTTATTAAGAAATTTGTGACGAATTGAAAAAAATATATTTTATTCAGTAATTTAATTTTTATAATTTTCTTTCTTTTTTTAAAACAAATATTGCGACGGCAAAACGGCGGGTAAATTTCAAATAATTAATGATTGTAGGGGAAAAAAATATTTTTGTTTAACATTCAGTCGTTTTCGTAAAAATTCGTTTTTAATGACACGATTTTAAGCTGGGGCCGAATTTTCTCGCCGTACAACAAAATTTACTATTATTTAGTTTTTATTTTCATTTCTCTTCCAAATTTAACTATAATTTAGCAAAAAAAAAGTTGTGACAATATATTTATGTAGAAAATGAAAAAAAAAATTATTTGCTAAATAATAAATAACGAATTTTAAATTCTTTTTGAGAATTTCCTCCGTTAAATTTGCATTATTTTTAAAATCGTATTTCGATAAAATAGTTTTTAACCCTCACAGACTAGAATTATTATTCGTGTATAAAAAATTGATAATAATTATTTAGTCAAAATTTAAAGACACAAAGAAAACGATTTTCTTTTTTTCTTTTTCTTTTTTCATTTGTTAAACTTTTTTATAAATTTTCAATTTTTCCAAACTGAAATTAAAACAAAATAAAATATTTTCCTTCAGATGAAAAATTGTTGAAACAAACTTTTATTTTTTAGGGTAAAAATTTCATTCTTTTCTAGGCAACATTTTTTTCGAAAATTAAAATTTTCTTTTTCGAAATTGTATTTTTTTAAATTAACAAAGCGAAAAAGTTTTTCTTAAAATGTTCATCTTCTGTTAAATGGAAAAGAAAAAGAAAATATTTTGGAAAAATTGAATTCCAAGAATAGATTTTTTTTAAATAATTAAGTAAATATTAAATGATATTTTTTTAGAGAATCGTTTTCTTTATTTCAAAATTATTTTTTTTTCTTTATCGACTTAAATTCCTAAAATTGGCTTCCAGAGATTTGCGGATTTTTTTTCTATATTTTTGATTTTAAAAAAAACCTAACGAACATTATAAATAGAAATTTAAAAAAAAATTTTGCAACCAAAAATATTTCAAGTGCAATGCATTCTATAATTTTAAGGGGTCTTCAAAATGACCCCTTAGAATTAGAAAAATTTAAACAAAAAAATTTTAACTTAATTTTTTTGTCACAAAAAAGGGGGAAAAAATAAATAATTAAATAAAAAAAGAAAAATAAAACTATTGTTATTTAGCAAAATTTATCTAATTATATTTAAAAAATTACTTAATTTAATAAATATTAATTTATTTAAATAATTTTAACATTTTACCGAAATAATTGATACGAAAAAATTAATTATCAATTATTTATTACTAATTATTAATTCTTAATTATTATTTTTAAATATTAAATAATTAAATTTATTAAAAATTAAAAAAATAATTAAATATCAATTAATTAATTAATTAATTAATTAATTAATACTCAACAATAAATTTATTTACTTATAAAAAACAATTTGATACAAAAAAGTGATTTTTAATTTAATTTAATTTATTAATTTAATTTTTTTTTAAATTTAAATTAAAATTGTTTTGTTTCAAATTTTTCTTGAAAAAAATATTTCCTTTTCTAAAAATTGATTTCTAAATATATTTTGGTTGCTATTTTTTAATTTTTTAAAATTTATTATCATCTTTTTTTTAAAATCGATTTTTTTTATTGAATTCTATGAGGTCGAGGTCGACCTTAAAGTTCGCAACTAAAGGTAAAATTCATGCATGGAAAATAGGAAAAGCGATAAATTACAGAAAAAAACGAAAAAAAAAATTAGTGATATTTTTCTTTTTTCCATCGATTTTCTTTTGGCGGAATTTTTAGGGAGAATTTTTAAATTTATTTATTAATGAAAAAAAAATTTTTTTTATTTATTTTTGTTTTTTCGCCAACGTTTCATAATTTCAAAAATAAACTCTAATCCTTCTTTAGTTCCACTTTTTTTTATAAATAATTCAATAAATAAATAATTAAAAAATAATTAAAAAGTAAAAATAAATTTTTAATATTTCATTTAACAATAAATAAAATTTATTATTAATATTATTTATTTGTTATTTTCTTACATTTTTATTTATAACTATATTTTTTAAATTTTATTTATTTGTTTTTATTTATTAATTTTCTTAATAATAAATAATTATTAAATTTTATTTATTTCTATTTGTCATTCAATTCTAATTATTTATTTTTTATTGAATTTTATTTATTTTTGTTCATTATTTAATTCTATTTATTTTATTTTTTGGAAAATTGGCAAGAAAACGATTTATTTATTTATTAACTAATTTATTGGTAGAAAAATAAAAAGAAATTACTATTAACAGAAAATAGTTATAATTATTTTTTTAATTAATATTTTATAAATAAAAATGTATTATTTATTTCATAAAAATACTAATAATAATAATAATAAAAATAATAATAATATTAATAATAATAATAATAATAATATTAATAATAATGATAATAAAAATTATGACAATTGTAAATAATAGTAATTTTTATTAAATATAATTACATATAATAATTAAATATTTAAAAATATTTATTCATTTTAATTACTTGAATATTTTAATTATTTATTTGTTTTAATTTTATGAAAATTATTTATTATTTTTATTTATACATTTTTCTATTTTTTTATGTAATAAATAAATTTTCATTATTATTAAATTATTAATACAAAATTAATACAAATTATTAATATAATCAATTATTTATTATTATTTTTAGTTAAACATTTTTCTACTTATTTTTTATTCAATAAATAAATTTTTATTATTTTAAAATTATTAATATAAAATTAATGCAAATTATTAATATAAAATTAATGCTAATTATTAATATAAAATTAATGCAAATTATTAATATAATTTTTTCCATAAATAAAACAATATTAAAAGAAAAATGTTATAAATAAATATTAAAATTGTAATAATATTTACGTTTATTATTTAAAACAAATTTAACAAAAGGCAGAAAACAAATTAAAACGTCAATAATAATTGCGAAACAATTCTCAATAAACAATAATAATAATAATAATTGTTTACAATTTTTGCCGACAATTGTTTTTATCTTTCTTTTCGTTTTTTCCGTTTTCTCCATTTTCGAGAAAATTATCAAAAAAAAAAAAAAAAATTTACAAACCAAAAAAAACCATTTTTTCAAAAGCGCGTCACTATTTTTAAATTTCTCGTAAAAAAATATTCGTCATTTTAAATTTTTGACAATTAAAATTTTTTTCCCCCAATTAGAAATAGCGAAAAAGGTAAAAAAAGCGAAGGCACACGAAAAGGACTAGAGTTTTGATACTGCACGAAACGGTGGCCATTTTGTATTTCCCATACATACAGAGGAGAGACAGAAAGAGAAAGAGGAGAGAGAGAAAATGAGAGAGGACCGTATTGATTAATCTGTCACTAGGACGAAACTCAATTATTTCCCAATTTCTTTCTCCAAAAGAAACACCAAAAAAAAAAGATAGAGAAAGAATTAAAAAAAAGAACTATTTTCCCCCTCTTTATTTCCGTAATAATTCCCTTTCCGTAAAAACACGCCTAAAATTTCTAACAAAACGAAACGAACACGCAAAAACACAACTTTTTTCCCCCATCTCTTCCCAATTTTCATGAAAGTTACGCACGAAAAACAATTTCCAACGAATAATCTCTTTCTCCCTCTAGTATTTCTCTTTTTGTACTTTTATTAACTTTTATAAAGAAAACGATTCACGAAAGATTGAACGACAAGAAGAAGAAGAAGAAGGGGGGGAGGGGCACAGGGTGGGTAAAATAAAGAAATTTGACAAGTGCTTCTGATTTCCTTCTCGTTTCAAAAGAGAAAATAACAAAATGGAATCATCGCGAAATTCTCTTTTTTCTAATATCCAAAAAAAAAAACACACACTAAAATTATTTTCTCTGACCAAAAAAAAAAAAGTCTCTCTTTTTTCCCCCGTTTAATAAAATAATATTATTATTCGTGACGCAACGCGATAAATATTGCTTATATAGTTACCTTTCTTCTCGGACATTATTATTTTTTTTTTGCTTTTATAAAGAGTTTCACAAGAAAAACTAGAAAAACAAAGTAATTTTTTTTTCTTTCAATGCTTTTAATCGTCTAGAGGAGAATTAATCCGATTTTAATGGTTTAAGTTTTATATGATAATAAATTCTCTATTGGCTTTTTTTTACTTGTTATTTTTTAATGAAAAAACACTTGTAATTTTCTTTTTTCTTTTTTTTAAGAAAAACGGAGCACGACTACTACTGTGACATAGACTGACTGACTGACACCTGACACTTTGGCAGACACTGGCGTCGTCCGTATTGAGCGTTTACACCTTAAAGTCTCATTCACTTGAACTTTCATTCCGAGGCTGATGCGCATTTTACATTTTCTTTGAGTAGAATCGATTAGCTAAGGAGAAAAATGTAATTAACCAATCGTGTTCAATGTCGAATGGAAGGGGGGAATTTTCATTGGTTGTCGTTGGGAAAGTGCTCGACTCTTCTCCTTTTCGCACTTTCAATCCTTTAGAGACTCTTTGGGAATGCCGACACGTGGTTGGTGTATTCTTCTTAATCGTATAGAGACTCTTGGGAAAAGTAACCGGTGATTGGTCGCCTCTATCACTCAGTCGAAATGAATCGACCAATCACGTGCATTGTTACCAGAAACGACAACTTTCTCTAATTTCATTCGTTATTTCAAGCATACAAAGGCTCGATCGCTATTTTCCGAGAGTTTTTTTCTCCCCCCACCCCTACTTTTAATCCTTCAGAGACTCGTTTGTAAACTCTCACCCGATTGGTCCATTCGACCCGAGGGCATTTTTCCCAACCAATAAGCAGCAATTTATACAGAAAAACTTTCTCTTCCGCAGTTTTCTCTGGAAAATAAAAATCTAAAGAAGAAGAAAATAAAAATTCAAAGAGGAGAAGAAAATAAAAATTTAAAGAGGAAGAAAAAAAATTAAAGAGGAAGAAAAAAAATTAAAGAGGAAGAAAATAAAAATTTAAAGAGTAAGAAAATAAATATTAAAAATTATGTACAAATTCAGAAATAAATCAAAACGTTATGAACGTTATGAACGTTGTGAACGCCAAGTGAACTGCGCTTAAGGAAACAAAACAGCGCCACGATTGAGTGAAATTCGTACTAAACGAGCAGTTAAGAAGGAAATTTTTTTTTTTCACACAAAAAAAACAAACACGGAACGCGGGTTAATTTTAAGCATTAGATTTTGTGCCTCGAGTTTAAAATAGAATTCGCTTTTTTTTTAAACTATCGGTATTTATTTTTCCCTTTTTATTTTTCCGTGGAAAAATAACGCTGTGCGGGGATTTTCGAGAGGAAAAATGAATAAACAAAAATAGACAAGTGAAAATGTTTTGTGTGCTGCTGGGAATTCAAGTTTGGAAATTTGATAGAATTCTGTAGTCTAGGTAACGATAATTTCCTATACATATATATCTATATATATATATATATATATATATATATATATATATATATATATATATATATATATATATATATATCTATATATATATATATATATATATATATAAATACAGTGAGAAAAAAAATTTACAATCGATATTCATTTTTTTTTCTACAAGAATTATTGATTATTTAAATTACTTTGTTGATTGTTGTAATTTATTCGTTATTTTTGTATAATGTACTTGTATTTTTTCAAAGTATTTCTCGCGGTAAAACTTTTTTCCAAGAACGTTAATTCTAACCTAGAAGTTGTAATTGTGTTTATTTTTTTTTTTTTTTTGCTTTTTCTATTTTAAAATTTCGTAGTAAAAATAATGAAAATAA